>JAHBCN010023981.1:0-12167 GCA_019359885.1 Listronotus oregonensis | reverse complement strand
AGCATATTTTTTAAATTTGTGTTAAAACTGAAAAAAAAATCATATTGACATTGGCTGTAAATTTTTTAAACCCCTCTTTTTACTGTTTTGAACTTTTTAAAAAACATATACCTATTCCCTTTTTTTATTTTTTTGTTTTCACATACTGTTTGAAAAATATTAGCTGTCAACTGTCTACGTTTTTTCAATACGTTTTGAACCGAATTTAAAAAAAATATATTTACTAATTTTAAAAATTTTCATTATTGTTGTTGTTTCAGCTATTGAGTGTCAACTGTCAATATTATTATATTGGCTTGGATTTAAATGCAGCGCCGCAATATCAAACATAAAGGGTATTTTTTAAACCCCAGCAAAACTAAACTTTCGAAGGGGGACCCTTAGAAAAATTGCCCCTGGGTTTGGGGAGCCCGTGGCCCAAAAAACAAATTAGTTTGGCCCATTAATTTTTTATTAAAGGGGGAAATAAAAACATCCCCAAATTTCAGTCAATTTGGGGGGGAAATTTCCCCAAAGGTTTTCGGGTTTTTTAAATGAAAATTTTTTTATGCGATCTTTAAAAATTTTGACGTCATCTTTTTTTTTGAAAAACAAAAAATTTAATTTCCTTTTTTTTTTTTTGATTTTTTTTGCAATAAACAAAAATTTTTAAAACCATATGTTTGATTATTACTAAATTTTTTCCCCAAAAAGGGTATACAATACATTATTAAAATTTTTTAACCCCTTATAATGTTTTTCTGCAAAAAAAAAAATATAAAAGGTTTTTTTAAAAAACCCGGGGGATCTATTTATAATTTTGAATTAACTTGAAAACCCGTAAAAATTTTTTTTAAAAAAAACTATTTTACACTTTAGTACACACCCCTCCCAAAAAATTCCCTTAAGAGGCTTACCAAAAAAAAAAAAAGTAAAAAAATTTTATTTTTTGAAAAAAAACAGAGTTTTTTTTCTTGGTTTTTATTATCATTTTTAAAAAAGGGAAACCAATTTAATTCAATAAAAAAATAGAAGTATTATTGAATTTTTTTGTAACAATATAAACATAAAAATCAAATTTTATATTTGGGGTAAAAAACTTTTTTTTTTTAAAAAGCCTAATTTTTTTTGGGGAATTTTTTTGGGCCAAAAATACTTTTTTATAAAGAACTAAAAATTTTTCTAGGGAATTAAAAATTTACTTAATAATTTTTTAAAAAAATTTTCGTGACGTATTTATAATTTTTTCTAATTTTTTTTTTTTAAAAAGCTCTTCGGGAAAAAATCATCAATAATAATAACAATAATATTAATAACAATAATAAAAAGTAAGGGGAAAAAAAGGGTTGAAAAAAAAAAAATCGTTGTTTTTAAATAGTTCACTATCCCATAGTGAAAGCACCTTCAAATTTCCCGGGAAAGGGCTTTCCGGGGAGCGATTCCAAAAGTCTATTTTCTTTTTTTTTTTAGAACCAGATAAACCCCTTTTTTCATTTGTCACCGGGCAAGAAATCATTTTACGATTTTTTTTGTGGTCTCAAATTTTTTTAAATTTAAAAAAAAATTGTTTTTTAATTTTTAAAAAAAATTTGATTTTTTTTTTCCACCGCCATAACTTTAAAACTACGATCCCAAATTTTTTTGGTAAAATTGCCCACATTTGGGGTTTTTTAACCTTATAAACAGTTTGGGCACAATTCCTTTCATTCCTAAAAATCTTAAACTAAAAAAATTTTTTTTTTAAATTTTCACCAATCGATAAATTTTTTTTTTTTTTAAAAAAATATTTTAAAAATAGCGAAAAATACCAAATAAAAAAAAATTTTTAAAAAAAATTTTTTTCAGAGCATATCGTTTGGCAACAGCTTTTTTTTTTCAGACGTAAAGTATTATGGCCCTCCCCGATGGGGTGCGTGGTTTTTAAAAAAATTGAGGGGGTTGTCAAAATTTTAGAGTTTGAGTATTTAAAATTTTAAAACAAAAGGAATTTTTTTTTGGGAAAATTGGTATGATCACAAATTTTTTAAAAAGACCTAGAACACCATTCCCCCCTTTTTCGGGGACCACCAGGCCGTTCCGGGAAAATTTTCACCCGGACAATTTTCGATCCGCAAAAAAATTACTTTTAAAAAAAAAAACAAAAAAACTATATTTTTCCGGGGAAAAAAAGGTTGGCGCTGCTGGGGAATACGGGGTTTGATCATTCAAAGTGCAAAAAGGGGGGAAAATCTAAAAAAAAATCTGAAAAAGATGATATTTTAAATGGGAAATTAAAATAAAATATCATAAAGACTGCAAAACCACAGATTCTAAAAACATTATAAAAATTGCAATCTGCCGCGGGCCCTTAAATTTTGGGGAAAAATTTAAAACATATTTTAATATTAAAAAAATTTTTTTTTGCAGCAATAGTAAAAAAAAAAAAGAAAAAGTTATAAAAAAAAAATGTTTAAACAAGAAATTTAAATATTTTTAAACCCTTTCAAACTAAGTTGGTACCTTTATATTATTTATATTTTTATGAAACAAAATACGAATTTAATTTTCCCCTATAAATCCTTTTGGGGATTTTTTTTTTACATATATAAATTTTTTTATAGAAAAATCACCTATAAAAAAAAAAAGCCCGGAACAGGAACGACATTAATATGATATCTAAATTGTTAAAAGATTTTTTTTTTGATGAGAAATATCATAAATTATTTTCAGATTTCATCTCAAAAAAAAAAATCGCAAAAAATGGGAAAAGGGGGTTTTTGAACCACACGAAAATGTTGACAATATCTTTTTTCTGGGATTTATGATGTTCGATAACTTTTATTTTCCCCAAAAAAATGCCCCCAAAATTTTCTTTTTTGCTCTCATAATACGAGGCAATGGCTTTATGTCAACAAAAAATTAATTTTCCCAAAATGTACTTTTAAAAGAAGAACAAAAATTTTAAAAGTGTAAATTTCTTCGCAATATCATTATTAAAAAATTTTGGCAGAAATGGATTAAATTTATAAACTACTAATGGGCCTAAATAACACTTTTAAATTACATTTTTTTTTAAAAAAAAACCCCCCAATTTTGGCGATTTTAAATTTGCAATGTAAAAAAATTTTTTGTTTTTATTTAAAAAAAAATTAGTTTTCACCCAAAAAAAAAAAAAAAATTTAAAAAATTTCAATTTGACTTTTATTTTAACTATTTAGACGAATAAATTATGATCTTCAAAAAATTTTAATTTATAATAAAACTTTTCCCCATAAAGGGTAATTTTATTAAACAAAAATTTGAATTTTAAAATATCAAATATAATTTGAAAATAAAAAGCCCTTTTTCAACCCGCAACGACCAAGAACCCATTTATAATAAAAAAATTTCAATTTTAAAAGAGGGAAAAACCCCCCCGGAAAAACGAACTAGATTTTGTTTGAAAGTTGTTGTTTTTATTTGGTTTTTTTTAAAAAAAAACCCAATAATAACAAATTATTACAAAAATCGAAAATTGTTATTAAGCAATTCAGACAGTCAATGAATAGTTCTACTTTTTAAAAAAAAAATTTTTTTCCGTTTGACCTTTAAAAGCCCCAGTTTATATTTAATTTTATATTTCTCAAATTTAATTAAAAAAAAGACCCCAATTTTTTTTTAAAAAATTTTAAAAAAAATGAATTTTTAAAATTTTTAAACAAAAAAAACCCTGGGTTTTTTTACCACAAAAAAAAAAAGGAAAAACCACTTTTTATGGGAATTAATAAAATGATTGATTTTTTTTATTTTAAAAAAACCCCCCACCTTTTTGGTATTTAAATTTTTTTTTTCTAAAAACCCTTAAAAATTTTTGATTTTTAAACCCTTTTAATAAATTTTTAAACCCACTCCTTCCAGGACCTAAGATCTTTGGTCGGCCCCCCTAAGCAAACCCCCAAAAAAAGATTTTGGGCCGTTAAAAAAAATTACTGACTAATACTATAAAAGGGAATTAAAAAAAATTTTTTTTTTAAAAAATTTTTTAAACTTTAAATACAATTTGAGCGCATTAGTATAAATTTTCAATAATAAATTTTTTCCCATTGCCTAAAATTACGTACAAAAAAACTTTTTGAGTTTCCATTTTAAATTTAAAAAAAAAACACTTAAGGGGGTTGTTTGAAACTTTGTTCCTTTAACTAAAAAAAAATTAACTTGATAGCATGAATATTATTAAAATAAAAGTGGAGAAGTTAAAATAGGTTTTTTAAAAACCGATTTTTTTTTTTTTTTTGAAAAAAAAAAATTCCGACCCCAAAAAATTTCGAAAAAAGTGATTTCGTGTACACGTTCCCCTTATTAAAGAACCCCCAGTCTTTTTTCTACCCCTTTTTTTTTCTCGAAAAAAAACGATTTTTTTTCCAAATTTTACCCCCCTAAAAAGTCAAATGATTTTGGGATAAATCCCTATCTTCGTCTCTTCCATGCCTTTCGCGTCAAACCGTTATCTCTTAATAAAAATTGATTGTTGAAGGGGGAACTGTAAAGCATTTTTTTTTTTTTTACTTCGTAATGAAATTTTTTTTGTAAAACCCCCCAAAAAACCGTTTTTTTTAACCCAATTTTCAATTTTTTTTAATTTTTAAAAAACCCCCTTCTTCAGGGCCCTTTTTAAGAAAAAAACAAAATTTTTCCCAAAATTCAAATGGAATTTTTGCTTTTAAAAGTTCGATAACTGTTTAGAGGATAAAAATAAAGATTTTTTTGGGGTTAAACCACCCAAAAAATTTATACGTGCAAATCTATGCACACAAAAAAACGTATATAATATTATTAACTTTTTAAAAAGGGTTTTTTTCCAAACATAATCGAATTTTTAGATTTTCCAAAATTTAAAAAACCCCTTTAATTTTTGAAAATTGAAACCAAATTTAAAAATGAAGATTATAATTTTTTTTTAAAAAATTGGGGAACAAAGTAAAATGGAAAAAAACAATTGGCCAAAATATACAATGTGCCCAAAAATTAAAAAAGGTTTGATACTTGGATTCCCCTAAAAACCCATCCATCCCCCTAAAGCTCGATCATCTCATTTCAAATAGAAAGGGAAAATTTAGTTAAAAATATTTTTTCATTTTAGAATTTTTTTCGAAAATTTTTTAATAAAAAAATATTAATTAAAAAAATTGTTATTTTTTAAAATTTTTTTTTCCCAAAATTTTTGTTTTCATTATAATTTTAAACGAAACACCCTAAAAATTCCTTTTTTAAAAAATTAAATGAATAATTTAGTGCAAAAAAATTTTCAAAATTTCTTTTTTTTCAGTTTCCCTTTTTCCCCTCTTTGGTCGCAATGACGGGGAAAAAGGGGGAATAACCGAAAACCCAGGAGACATGGAAACAGTTTTTGGGGTTAAAAATTTTTTTCCCCCTTTTTTAAAAAATTTCCATATAAACATTCTAAAAAGGGGATTTATTTTTCTCAAATAAAAAAGGAAAAAATTTTTTTTAAACCCTAAATTTATCGTTGATTTTTTTCCCTTTTAAAAAAAAAAGGAAAAAAAAAAAACCATCGGAAAAGGGAATTCTAGGGTTTAAAATTTTTTTGGGGTTTTTTTGGAAAAAACAATTTTTTGGGGGGAAGTTTCAGGTTAAAAATTTTTAAGGGGTTTTTTTTTTGAAGAAAAAATAACTTTCAAAAAATGGGGAACTTTTGAAAAAAAAATCATGTTTGGAAATTTTTTTTAAAATTTACAAAGGGTTTTTAAACCCCTAATTTTAAAGGTTTTGGTCCTTTTTTAAAAAAAAACTTTTTTGAACTTTTTAAAAAATTTTTTTTTAGAAAAGGGTTAAAAATTTTTAAAAAAAAAATATTAGATCCGAATACCTTTTGAATTTTAATTAAATTTTTTAAAAATTTTTTTTTATTTCAAAATGGCGGGGTTTAAACTCTAAAGCCACTGGGGGAAATAAAAAAAAGGGGGCCAAAATGTTCTGAAAAAATATTAATTTAAAATATCAAATGGTATTACGATAAAATAATAAATGTTTATTGTTAAAAAATTTTACCAATCTCAAAAGTCAAGACGTTTAGAAATCGTTCATAAAGAGTTTTTTTTTTAAATGGAAAAATTTTTTTCCTAAATATTCTAAATTTTTATATAAATATATATATATATATATATATATATATATATATATATATATAAATATATATATATATTTAATTTACGTTTTAAAAAAAAATTAAAGAAGGTTTAATTTGAGAACCCTATTCTTAAATTTTAAAAAAAATTTTGAAAAACGGGTTTCAAAAATCAGGTTTTGGAAAAAACAATTTAAAATAATAGTTTTTTTTTAATTTTGAAACTGACAAGTAGGCATAAGAATTAAAAAGATTTTACAAAATTTAAAATTTTTTTTGGCGAGAAAAAAAAAATTTTATTAAATTTTCAAGTTTTCTTCAACAATACCACATTAAACCCCGATTTTTAAAATCAAAACTCTTGTTTTTTTTCCCTTTTTACCTTCCCCCCCCCCCACCCCCGGGGGCCCCCCTCGACCATATTAACCATCCCCCCTTTCCCTGTTGTGCTGCGGATGCCCCCGTGGTTAGGGGGTTGGGGGTTAGGCTGGGGCCCGGGGGGTTTTCGCCTCTTTTTCGGTTTCCGCGAGTCGAGGAAAAAGGGACCCCATCTTTTTTTTTAGGGTTATCGGCTGGGGGGGAAAATTTTGGTTTTTGGGGTTCCGGGGGGGAAAAAAGGTTTGGGGGCGGAAATTTTTTGTTCTTTTATAGCTTTTTGAAATTTTCCATTACATAAAGTTACGTTTTAAAAATTTTTACAATTTTTTTATATTTCCATATAACCGAGTTATTTCCATACAAATTTAAAAAAACCTTTTACCTTTTTTTTATAAAAAATTAATGGTAATAAAAATTTTTCATTTTTTAAAAAAAAAAAAACCCCGAAACAAAAAAAAGGGGTTTTTTTATTTTAAATTTTTTACTATTTTTATTAAGAATGTTTCCCGGGTCTCCAAAAAAACCCATTAGGGAAAACGTTAATAAAACGGTCTTTTTAAAAAAAAATGTCAGTCGACATTGGGAGGAATGGGGCATCTTTAGGATATTTATGGAGCATATTTTTTCGTCGCTTATCTAAAATATTACCGAGCCAGAACTAAAACAAATAAGAAACATGCAAAAAAAAAACCTTTTTTTTGGAACTAAACGGATTTTAAAAGGATTTTTTTTTTCTTGGGACAGTCCACGAAGGCTGATGCCACATGAAAAAAAAAAGGGGTTTTTCCAAAACCCCCAAAACCCCCTTGAGTTGTTTTTGACGTCCTTCTTGAGACAAGAAAAATTTTTGTTTAAGCGAATTTGTTAAGTTAAAAAAAATTTTATTAAAACTAAAAAAAAAGGTTTTTTTTAAACAAAAACAATATTCTTGTTTTTTTTATCAGACAACACCCCAAATTCTTGTTTTAAAATCGGGAAAAAATTTTTGATTAAGGGAAAATGTTTTATATAAAAATTAACTTTTTTTAAAAATTTCCCTGATGTTAAAAAAGACCCGGTGATTTGAAAGATTTTGACAAGATCCGGAACCGATGCATCCAGTCTTTTTTGGGAAAAAAAATAAAAAATTTCAGTCGTCCGCTTTTTGGGGGGGAACAAAAAATCCCCACCACAAATTCCGCCACTCTACCCCTTTTCGAAAAATTTCCCCCAAACTGATTCCTGATCCTTTTTTGTTTTGAGGTGGTGATCCCAACGTGAGGAATGGCGATGCAAAAAAAGAATTTTTTGGCCCCAAATTCCCAGCCATTTTTACAAAACTTGATGGGTAGGTTTTTTGTAAAAAGGGGGGTTGGAGGACAATGAAATTTTGAAAAATTTTTATTTTTAAAATTGGATCGAGCAAAAACCCCCGGGAATGGACGCCATGCATGTTACCCCCTTTTTATGACTGTACGATCAGTCAAACAGAAAAAAACCCCAAAAAAATTAAAATATCAGGAACGATTTTAAAAAAACTGTTAATAAAAAAAAAGGGATTTTTTTTTTAATATATCTAGGGGGCCTATTGATTTTTCATACCTGTTTGAATTTCAATTAAAAAGGATATACGTTTTTTCCCCTTATATTATAAAAAAATAGGTATAACACCATGTAGGTATTTTATACAACCTGTATAAAATTTATAGGTGTAAATTTATATTTTTTTTAAAAATATACACCATGGCTTAAGAAAAAAAAAAATGAAATTTTAAATGTTTAAAAGGATAGTGACACGGCAAACCCCCAAAGAAAAATTTTTTGAGACAAGATTTTCCCAAAATTTTAATGTCTTTAGTTGCCCCAAAAAGGCTATTGGGCAAAATAATTTTTTTTTGGGGAAACTTTTTGGGTTTTTTTCTAATAGGCTTACCTTTTGGGGGAAAAAAAAATTTTTTACAAAAAGTTTTTTTTAAAAAAGATGGCTTCGGTTTTTTTAACGTCCTTTTTAGACAGCAATATTTTGTTTTTTTTTTTTATCTATTTGTTACATCATTCTAAAAAAAAAATATATCTTAAAAAAATTTAATTTTTTATCAAATTATCACAAAATAAAATAATTTCCTTTTATTTCCCCTATAAAATTAAAAAATAATGGCCACTTAACATGAAAAAAAGGGAAAAAAATACATTAGAAAAAGAAACGGGGTTTTTTGTTTATTTATGGTTGAAAAACAAGTTCCCCAAAGTTTTCTAATAATTTGTTTTATTGGGTTTTTTTTTCATTTAGCCTTTATGAGAAAAAAACATTTCCCCTGATAAAAGAATCACCCTTTCATGAGATTTTTTATGGTATCGTCCGCCATGCCCCTTTTTTTTTTTTTTATAAAAAAACATGTGCCACCTATAACAATTTAACTAAACAACTAAAAAAAAATTTTGGATGGTTCAAGTAAAACGTTTTAATGCCCCCTTGGAACAAAAAAATTTTTGGCCAAAAAAAACCTTTACTAAAAATTTTTAAGTTTTAAACCCGGAAAAGATTTTTAAAATTTAAAAATTTAAAAAGAATTTAAAACAAGAATAATTATTTTTTAACCAAATCCCCAAAGCTCTTGACGCTAGATATTTAATGCTATTGAACTTAGAGAAAGATTTTAAAAATTTTAAAAACCAAAAACTCGTTTTGGGGGCAAAAAAAATTTTTTTTAAACCAAATCCGACAAAATTTTTAAATAGATTTTAATGCTATTGAACTCGAAAAGATTTCATTTAAAAAACCCAAACCCGTATTTGAAACAAGAAAAAATTTTTTTTAAACCAAGTCTAAAAAACTTTTTAAAATTTTTTAAATTTTCTAGGGGGGAAAAATCAGGGGAAAGATTTTTAAATTGAACCCCAAACCCCTTATTTGGAACAAAATAATTCTTTTAAATTAATCCGGAAGCTCTTCCACAAAAAAATTTAAAGCTATTGGATCAAGATTTAAAAAACTTCAGCTGAGAACAAATTTGAATTGGTTGTTCTTTAAACAAAAAAATTTGTTTTAACCTAGAATGGGCTGTTCTCACAAGAAAAAACCCGGGGTTTTTTTTTAAAAAGGGTTTTAAGAAAATTTCGCTTTTTGGGCCTATTAAAACCGAAAATCTTTTGGGGAAAAAAGTCATAATCTTTAGTTCAAAGGATTTTTTTTTTTAAATGAAAATACTAACGTCCGTGGGGGTCTTCAGTGTGGTGAGAGGGAGTTTTTTCCCCCGGGCCCAAATTTTTGGGGATTGGGAGGAAGGAAAAAAAAAAACTTTTTGCGGGCAGCAAGTTCCACGTTTGACACTCTAGGGATAAAGGGGAAAAAGGGGAAAAAAGGGGGGAAATTCGGGGCCTCTCTAACTGAACTGAAAAAAGGCCCCCAAAAAAGTTGCATTACGTGTTGCTCTGTTGGGAGCTGCCAAAAAGGTTTATGGGGGCCCCAACCCTCTGAGAAAGAAGCCAAAAAAAATACCTAAAAGAGCGACACCCCCCCTTTTACAGCTGACGGTGGGAAAAAAGGGGGGAAAAACCTCGGGGGTGAGCGTTGGATCTTAATAAGGCGAACGGCTCTTCTTTGGGGGGCCCCCAAGAATGCATAATGTTGTAGGGGACGCCATTCCCCAGACATAAAAACCCCCAATATTCTAAACAGGGTCTGATTTGGGATACAAAAAAAAAGGTCTTAAAAAGAAATATTTTCTGGGGGGGAAAAGAGAAATACAATTTTTTTAAAAAGCTGCTGAAGCTAGGGAAAAAATGTGTTTGTGAAATTTGGGGTTTTTTTTAAAAAAATGCCGACAAGATTAAACGACTTTTGGGTTTTGGGGGGGAATTTTGGGCCGCTCATATGAAAAAAAAAGGGCTTTTTTAATTTTTTTGACCCGGGAACATGACTGTGTTTTCAGGCATTAAATTAAAAAAAAATTTTTTTTGGCGCCCCAACCCCAAAAAAAGGGGTTTTAGGTCTTGTGAAAGAGATATCTCTTTTGGGGGCCTGCGCTTGTTTTGAAATCGGATTACACGGTGGCTTAAGAAATTTTTTACTAAAAGTGGGGGGGTACTATCGTCCAAAACTATTTAATGGGGGTTTTTTGGAAAAAAGATCCCTTTGGGGAAAAAAAAGCGTGGGTGCCGGGACTGAGCCCCCGGGGGGCCCAAACATTAATTTTGGTAGAAGCTGGAGGAATGACCAAAAACTACACAACAATTCGTGGTTTAAAAAAAAATGGGGGGGGAAAACAAAAATTTGGTGGGGGCCTTTAAAAAGGGAAAAATTTTTAAAAACCCATCATCCGGAAAACCCCCCGAAAGCTTTTTGGGGGTGTCAAGAGCAACGATCTGGGTTCACCAAAAAATCAAGGGACTTGTTCCGTTTTGAGACAAAGGAAAAAAAAATCAACTGTGGATCTACTGTGACGGGGAAAAAATATTGTCCCATCGTAAGATCTTATGTTTTTCCGATACTTTTGGGTTTGGGAATTAAAAAAAATTTTTCCCCCTTTGGAAACAACTGAAAGAAGAGTATAGGTCTATAGTTAAAAGGGGGGCTTTTGGATCCTTTTTTTTGGGGGGGGGTACAGAAAAATTTCCCCAACCCCCCAAAAACCCGTCTAAGAGGGGTTCGAAAAAAGGCAGTTAAAATGGGGGGAAACTCGGGAGCCCCCTTTTTTAAAACGATTGCTGGGATGCCATCCAGCCCAGACGATTTTTAGTATTAAAAAAGAAAAAATACGCTTGATCTGTTTTTTTAAAAATTATATCGGGCATTTGATGTGAAACAGAAACAAATTTTTGGGGAAAAGGGGAAAAAAAGGAGGATCAAGCGTAGAATTGGCAGCAAATTGTTTGGAAATGGGTTTTTGGGGGTTTTTCCCTTTTTGGGGGGAAGACCCCAAATTCCCCCCCTTTAGAGATCAGGATCCCCGGGGGGAAAATCGGATACTTTTTTTCAAGGGGGAAAACCCCCCTTTTTTGCAAAAAAAAAAAGAAGTCGAGGAAAAGCAATATCAATTAACACCTTGTATAGTCGTTATAACAATAGAAAATTGTTAAGTAAAAAAAAATATAAGAAAAGGCAAAAAACAACACCCCTTTTTTTAAAAAAAAAAAAATTTTTTTCCCTTTTTTGGAATCAACACTTGCCTTTATCAATCACCTCGCCCCGGGGTTTTTTTCATGTTTCTTTCCGGAAATGCGGAAATGACGTTCTAAAACTTTTCACGGCGAAAGTGCGGAAAAATAAAATAAGAAATGAGGGGAAAACGACAAAGGTTACACAAAAAAAGGGAAATGCGGGGAGAAATTAGTATGAAGGTATTTTTAAAGGGGGGGGAAAAAAGGGTAAAAAAATTAAAAAAAAAAAAATCGTATAAAAACCTAAATGAATTTTACATAAAAAATGCGAATTTCCTATAGTTTTAAAAAATAACTATTAATAAAAATTTTTTTAAAACCTTTTTTAAAAACAAACTTTTTTTGCTCAAAATTATATTATCCAGAATTATCGACTAATGGTGATCATTTGGTATGTGCAAAGTAAAGTTTCCTTTTTTTTTTTTTTTTTAGGGTTTTTTTTTAGTTTGTTTTTTTTTTTTTTTGTCTTTTTTAAAACCCCTTTTTTAACTTTCCCTTACAAAAAAATAAAAAAATTTTAAAAAAAAAAAAACAACAAAAATGATTTTTTAAAGTTTTTTGGGAATAC
>JAHBCN010023980.1:0-12183 GCA_019359885.1 Listronotus oregonensis | reverse complement strand
ACCATTAAAAAATAAAAAAGTAGGGGTCTAATGAAAGATGAAAAAAGGTCGAATTATGACAGAATTTGTTGGACTTAGATCAAAAATGTATACATTTAAAGTACTCTATTCTAAAAGGGAAAAAAACCCCAATTTAAAAAATTAAAATTAAAAAAATCAATAATTGGAAACTTTAGAAATACAAAAATATTATCAATTTTTTAAGGAACAACAAAAGCAAAGGGTATAACAGTTGCATCCTTAAAACAAATATCCTTTGATGACTATTTTAATTGTCTATTTAATAATGGGGAATTTTTTTTTTTAAATAAACCCCTAATTCAAGAAAAACCATGAAGTTTACACTATGGAACAAAAAACTAAGCTAAAAATTCCTGGGGTAAGGAAAGTAAATTTATTTCAACCGATACATTACCCTGGGGGGGGGTTAAAAAAATTAAAAATTAAAAAAAAATCACTTTTTATAAATATTAAGTGGTGGGATATTATTAGACTTAATCGTAAAGTCCTTTCTAAGGACAGAAAAAAATAAAACTTTGGTAAAATATGAACCAACCAATACTATTTTGATTACTTTAAAAGGGGTAATATTCCCAAAAAAGCATCGCCATTTAAATTTTAAAAAAAAAAAAAAAAAAAAAAAAAAAAAAAAACGTTTTAATATTATTTAAAATGTTTAATTTTTAAAATTTTTGGGGTCAAATTTTAAAAAGGTTTTTAAAAAAATAAAAAAAAATTTTTTTTGGGGGGTCCCTTTCCCCCAATGATGACCAAACAACCATTTAAAAATTTCCCCCAAAAAAACCCTTTTCGTTGTAAAAGCAAGGAACACAGATGCTTTAAAAAACCTGTCCCGAATTTAATCGCCAAAGGGATATTAAAAGGGGTAGCTTTTTGAAAATATAATTTTTTTAAAACTTCTAACTTATCCCCCCAAATCATATTTCCCAAAAAAATTTTTATCCCCCCCCTCGGGAAATTTTCCCGGGAAACCCCCCCCCGAACCCTAATAAAAAAAGAAATCAATGCAATTCCTCCCCCTCAAAGGAGAAGTGTCCACTTTAAAGAAGGACTCAACCCTAATTATAGTCAAACACCCCCTCATTACAGAATAAAAAAAAAAACAAAAGGGTGGTTATGACAGAGCCCTCACAATGAAGCTCTGTTTTTTCCCCAAAACCCCGCCCCAATGTGCCAAAAAAACCAAACCAATATCAACACCCCAATCAAAAAAATTAAATATAATTGGGGAATGGGTTTATCTTCATCGAATATCACAATGCCTGATAGTGCCTCTTACAAGGAGTTTCATATGCTAGAATCTTTTTTTAAAAAAAAAAATTTAAAAAACATTAAAAAAATTAATTCACTTTAAATTAAAAGCAATAAAATTTTTTTTTCCAGATCTAAAATTTTAATTAAAGGGCCTTTAATATAGCATTCAATAAAAACAGAAATTTAAAAAATTAAAAAATTTTTTAATTGGAACTATTAAAAATATTTAAAAATAAAGGGGACCTAAGTTAATTTAATAAAAGAAGTTAACCCAATTTTATTGAATAAAAAAACCAAAAGGGTTTATCAAACATTAACCCAATTCAATAAAATCATTTGACAAAATCGTTCGTGGATGGGGGCATTGCCACCTGCGTGAAAAATAATACAAAATTTTCAGTAAAAAAAAAATAAGGGGTCTATTTTTAGATGATGTTTTCAATATTCATTTAAAAATTCAAACATCTATAATTTGTTTTTTCCCCCCTAATTTTAAAAACTTGAAAAAGATAAATTGAACTAATTTTTTGAAATTAAGGGTTAAGGTTCTCATGGGTGTTTTAAAAAGTTACATCGCTCGTGAAATGGCTAAAAAAAAAACTTTTTGGAAAAAAAACTTAGTAGAATTTCTGAACGAAAATAATTATATTTAAAATGGAAAGGGGCCCCCCACAATTTTCCCCTGTCAACCCCAAAACCCCCCTCGGGGATTATTATACCCCCCTTTTTTGGGCCCCCAACCCCTCAAGTTGGCTTTTTTTTACCTGATTCTGCAAACAGGTAATCTTTTTTACCATATCAATTAATTTCCCCCAATGAAATCAATGAAAACTTAAATTTTTTAACCCCCAAAAAAATGAAAATTTTAAAAGGGCCCCGACGGAAACCCCGGTTCTATGATTTTTAAAATTAAAACTCAGTAGGTTTTTCCCAAAAAAAGGAAATAGACCCCCAAAAAACTAACCCCAAATCAGATTACCAGCCTTAGAAACTTACCCCCCCAAAAAAAAATTTAAAAAATAATAAATTAAAAAAAACAAAAAAAACCCCCTGGGGGGGAAAAGGGGGAATTTCCTTTTTAAATTTAAAGGGGGAAAAAAAGCTAAACCTTTTGCAAATTTTTTTAAATATAACCCGGGGAATTTAAAAACAACTATCTCCGGGAAAAAAAAATTAAAAATTTTTTACAAAAGGGGTTTTAAAAAAAAAAAAAAAAAAAAAAAAGTTTCTAAAATTTTGTGGTTTTTAAATAGAAATTTTTGTTTAAAGGGGTTCGTCGGAAAAAAAAGGCCCAAAAAATTTTTTTCTGGAAAAAAGGTTCCAAACAACTTTTCACAAGATATTCCAGACCCCTTACGTAAGGGGTTGGGGCTTTTTCCCCCTACAATTTTCCCAAAACGAAATCAAATTATTTACAATGGAAGAATTAAATACGGCCAAAAAAAAAAACCCCCAGCGACAGGTATGGATGAAATTTCAATATTCCCTGAAAAAAATTTTTTTATAAACTGCAAGCAGCCCTTATTGAAATATAAATGGGGCCCTTTTTTAAAAGATTTCCCCCCAATTTGGGGAAAATATACAACATTTTTTTTTTTTCCCCAAAAAACCAAACAAACCCCCCCTACTATTAAAGCTACCGCTCTATTGTCCTTTCGTCATGCTCTTTAAAAAACCTTTGGGGAAATAATAGTGAAAAATAGAATCGAAGGTTTCCCCTGGAAAAAAATTTTGTTTTTTCCCCTTGGAACGGGCTTTAAAAAGGGCCCCAAGGTACACAAAATGCACAAGCACTTTTAAAACCCCAAAATAAAATTTTTGGAAAAACCTCTCCCCCCGCATTTTCGGTGTTTAAAAAAGCTTTTTAAACCATCAGATTTTTAAACTCTATAATAAATTTTTAAAAATCAACTTTCCCAATTAAAATCAAATTTGACCCCAAAAAATTTTTTCTGAACGAACACCCCTCAAAAAAAGAAATGGCGAATTTTTGGGTCCTTCAACAGTTTTAATTAGGTATTCCCCAGGGATCACCTTTAAAAACCCTTTTCTTTTTAAAAAACATTGGGGTTTTCTTTTTCCCCCTGGGAAAAGATAATCGGTTTTTGCCACGGATTTGTCTTATTATCAAGGGAAAAAAACCATTTGAAATGGCAGAAACTATTAAATCACCCCCAAAAATATTATTTTGTGGCGAGGAAAAAAATCTAAAGCTTTCAACGACAAAATGTAAAAACCCTTCTTTTCACCAAAAAAAGGGTGGTAAATACCCCTACAATAACAATAAAAAAAACTTAAATTTTAAAAAAAAATTTAAATTTTTGGGGGGTTTTTTCATAGAAATTTAAATTGGAAAAATATATAGATTATCTACAAAAAAAAAAAAAAGAAAAAGGGAAAAATTAATGAAAATTTTGCCCCCAAGTGGTGGGGGGGGGTCCCCCAAAATCTCCCCAAAGGTCCCCAAGGCCTTATTAAAACCCCTTTAATTTCCTCAACCCCTTTAATTAAAAAGTTAGTAATAAATTCTTAAAAACAGATACAATTCAAAATGCAAAGCTTAAAGTTGCTTTGGGTTATGCGATCCACCCCCCCGGTATTGGGGGGAAACGGGAAATTTTATTTGGGCACCGTAGATAATTTTTTTGGGCCTCAAATTTTACAAAATTAAAAATGGTTTATGGACATCCCCTTGTTCTTTAAAAAACAATTAAAAATTTGTGGCTAAAATGTAAACTTCTGGAAAAATAAGGAAGCTCCCCACCCGGTTCCGCATATAACTACATAAAAACCCCTTTGTAAAATCATATAAATCAAACCAATACCCTATTTTTTTAAATGAACATAAATCTTAATAAGAGACAAAAAAGGCGTTAATTTGGGCATAAAAAAGGATAAAACCCCTCAAAAAAAAAAATTTCTTATCCGCAACATCCCCCCCTTTTAAAATTCCTGTTTTTTCCGGGCTAGACGCGTCAAAAAAAAATCAAGAGTTGGCTTTGGAATACATATTCCTCAATTTAACTTTAAAAATTTTTATCCCCCTCCCAAAAACCTTTTTATTTGGTCCCCAAAAATTTTTTGCCATCTCGAAAATATAAAGGTAGTTTTTTAAAAAAGGAAAAATTTAAAAAAGCAATCATTTTTTTTAGACTCCAAAGGGCCCCCAATAAAATTAAAAAAAATTGATTTAGACCCCAAAAAAACTTTTCTGACCCTACAAATTAAAAGACTACTTCTAATTTTTTAAAAATAATGGGGTTAAAATAGCCCTAACCTGGATCCCAGGACACTCTCAAATAAAGCTAATGAAAAGGTAGACAAATTGGCTAAAATAGGTACAAATTTAAATATTCCATTAAAGGTGTACTGGACAAGTCTGATATATTAACCATTATCAAAAAACTCTTTTTGAAATAAAAAAACTTTGGCAAAAATCGAAAATTAAGGGCACTTTTTTTCAGGAATGTTACTCCTTCCTCAAAAGAAATGGTTTATCTAGGATAAAACAAGATTCACTTTTAAAAAAACAGCACCCCCCAATTTTCCGGACAGAAGAAAAATAAATTTTTAACTCGAATCGAATAAATCGAACTAATTTATTGCATTTAGTTCATCGCTAAATTGCCCAAAATGCAAAAAAAAAAAACATTAAATAATGTGGGAGAATATGAATTTTTTCTTGAAAAGGCCCTTTTATTTATTGAACGTTTTCGGAATGCCGCTTTGACGAAAAATGAAATTAAACCATTATACAAATATTATTACATTACTTTTAACCCCGTTTGGTTTTTTCTGTATGTTAAAAACTATTTATTAATTTATTTTAAAAATATTTGTAAAAGGTGGATCGTCTGATTTAACGCGGAAAACGGAAAACGAATGTATTTCTTAAAAATAAAAAATTTTGGATATGGCTTCATTAATTTTATATAAATTTTAAACTTTCCTTAAATTACCACAAAAAGCTTTAACTCAACATAATTTTGGCAGTTCTGTAAATAGGGAAAATATAAAATTAAAAAAATAATTTAAAAGGAAAATACTTGTAAAAAATATAGTGTATATTAAAACTATAAAAAGAGTTATTACCCTCACTTTCCAATAAATTTAAAAGAAACCAAAATTAAAAAAATTCTCCAGGTCCTATCCTGTATTAAGAAAAGGTAAAAATCCCGATGTTCTGTAAAATTTTTAAACGATTTGGCCGGCATTATTGGAATAATTGGTGAAGACGAGGCATCAAGAAACCCAAAATTTTCCCATGTTTTTCTTACTTTGCCGAAAAGGTATGTCTGGCTAAACCTTGGGAACAAGAAGCTGGGGCTTGTTATCGGAATCAGATAAGATCTATAAATGTTTCGACTCACTTACCCCAATGTTTTTTAAAAGAGGAGGATAAATTATGAAAACCCGTTCCCAAAAAATTTTGGAGCGACATAGTGCAGGACTCGAGATGTAATTGTAAAAATAATGGCCAACTAAAACAAGACACAATGGAAGTAGTTCTTGGAGTTAAATTTTGCCCTGAGAATAAAAGATGTAGCACGAAGACGTACTAAACTCCTTTCTCCTTGAGTATATAAAATTGTGGAACTATTTAGTACAAAAAGGGGTACAATGTTGGCCCAGACCAGACCTTAGTCTAACTAAGATTGAAAGGTATAAATATATTGTCGGATTTCAACGCATCGGTCCTATAGTTGAAACTATAGTGGATTCCGATGTAAAGAGAGAAGGACTGGCTCTCAGATGTTCGCTCGAAATTCCACATCTAAATAATTGGATTAAAAAGGTTGAAATTGTGGAGAAAATTATCAAACCGAGGTGGTATAATTTAAAGTCTAAATGTTCTATTTGGCTCCAACATCGCTCTCTGTATGAGAATGATAAGCGAGAAACGTTTATTTCTGAGAAAGACAGAGATAGAAATCTCGAATTTTTTGGATTAACCTATCACGAACATTGGGATCCGGCGCGGGATCCGTTAGGATCACATCTCCAATTGCAGTTACTCAACGGCGATTTTTCCTTTCGTTATTTTCGACTGTTGATATTACGAAAAAAGTCAACGAAAATATTTCGATCTGGGGGAACGGCGCAAGAGAACCTTGAAGTTGTTCGAAAGTTTAGATGGTGAATGGGTCGTATTACTCAACATTAATAGCGGTTCTTTCGGTATTTACGGAGATATCGCTTTACTCGCTCAAACTTTCAAGACCGAGGAACCTGGCCGGTAATAACGGACCCTTTCACAAACGACTAGCAGAAAAAAATATACCGGTTTCGTTTAGCTTAAAACGTGTTTTTGTTACTCTTGTAAACCTTACGCACAAACTTTAGTATTGTATGGTAAAGGTTATGATTATGAACGAATTCTCATTTCGCGGACATTGTAATTTTTTTCATAGAAAATTGTTATATTGCATTCGACAAAACTATTCAAAACAAATGTAACAGGTTTTTACGCACAAACTTTAGTATTATATGGGAAAGACTATGATTTTATGAACAAATTCTCATTTCGCGGACATATATGTAACATGTTTAGATGTAGACGAATCGTACACCAACAAGATCCGAAGCAGTTATTGTCGCCGTACTATAAACAAGATGAACAAGTTCAAGTGGCCAATAAAAATTGGACTCTGTTATGTATGTTTGTAGTAAATGTCATAAAAGGTATTCATCGCGACAATTTAGCGCAACTATGAACAACAAACTTTAGTATTGTATGGTAAAGGTTATGATTTTTTTGAACAAATTCTCATTTCGTGGACATTGTAATTTTATTCATAGAAAATTGTTATATTGCATTTGACAAAACTATTCAAAACAAATGTAATACGTTTAACTCTTTGTAGCCTTACGCAGAAAGTTTAGTATTATATGGTAACGGTTATGATTTTTTTAAACAAATTCTTATTTCGCGGACATTATAGTAAATTGTTCTATTGTATTCGACAAACTATTCAAAACAAATGTAATATGTTTAACTCTTGTAGCCTTACGCAGAAACTTTAGTATTGTAAGGTAAAGATTATGAATTTATAAAGAAATTCTCATTTCGCGGACATTATAAAAAATTGTTCTATTGTATTCAAAACCATTCAAAACAAATAACATGTTTAGATGTAGACGAATGCACCACTTTAAGTTTTTGTCGCCGTACTACAAATCGACATACATAACAGTGGCCAATAAAAATGGACACTGTTATGTATGTTTGTAGTACGGCGACAATTTAGCCCAACTATGAACAACAAACTTTAGTATTATATGGTAAAGGTTATGATTTTATGAACGAATTCTCATTTCGCGGACATTGTAATTTTAGTCATAGTAAATTGTTATATTGTATTCAACAAAATTATTCAAAACAAATGTACCATGTTCAAGTGGCCAATAAAGATGAACACTGTTATGTATATTTGTAATAAATGTCATAAAGGTATTCATCGCGACAAGAACGGCGCACAAAATAGTTTAGTGAAATTTATTACACAGTACAATAAATCATTCCATGTTCCGTTTAGCTTTAAAACTTGTTATTCTTGTAATTTTGTGCAAACATTTCAGTTTGAAAAATAAAGAATCTCTACCGTAAAAAGAACTGTGTGTTTGTCTTTAGCGCAAATATTGTGAAAAAAATTGCCAGAACTATGAACGGTTAACTCAGCTCTTTTATTGATCGAGACTAACTTAACTCTTTTAAAAAATTCAAAGTTTGAAAATCACTAGACGTTCATCTTTGTTGTTTTTGTTATTCTTGTAACTTTGTGCAAACATTTCAGTTTGAAAAATTAAGAATCTCTACCGTAAAAAGAACCGGTGTGTTTGTCTTTAGCTCAGCTATCGTGGAAAAATTTGCCAGAACCACGAACGGTTAAGTTGGGAAAAAAACTCGTGTAGCTTTAGGCGAGGCAAGCTTGCATGAAATAATTCAACGTCCCACCTTCTTTAAAAAACTATTCCGCGCAAGTGCAAATAACTTTTTAGCTCTTTATTGATCAAGACTAACCGGAGAAAATACTTGAATCTATTAAAAAATTCAAAGTTTGTAGCCTTGCGCAAACATTTAAGTGAATTTGAAAAATTGCCAGAACCACGTGCAATTAGTTTAAAAAAAGAGAATATACAATCTTTCTGTCATATGCTAGGATACGGTTTTTGACTTGAAAGAAGCCACGAATAATTGACTTGAAAGTGCCTAGAAATAAACAAATAAATTTTCAGCTCTTTATTAACCAGAACTAACCGATGAAAGCACTGGACTCTTTAATTCAAAGTTTTAAAATTGCTAGACGCCAATCTTTATTTTTGTGTTGCTCTCCTAGCCTTAAAAATTTCAAGTTTGAAAAAACTACCATAAAAACTGTTTGAACAGTTTGACCACTAACCACGAACAGTTAACTTGAAAAGAGAGAATATTCTTTCCATCATTGGGATACGTTTTAAGCTACCTTGAAATAATTTAATGCCCCCCCTTTTTTTTTAAATTCGTGCGAGTGTGTAGAAATGAACAAATAACTTTTCAGCTCTTATGTTTGAAAATGACTAGAGACCCATCTTTCCTAATGATGTTTATTTCCTATACTAAAAAAATATTTTGTAGCTTTGCGCCAACTAGTTGAAATGGGTGAAACTTTCTACACGAAAAAGACCGGTTTGTAGTTTTTCATCAACAATAAATTTGAACGGCTTTTGTTAAACTGTTGGCTAGCATAAAAACCGGTTTTGAACTTTCTTGAAAAACTTTTAAATGACCAGTATTACGCCCAATTTTTTAACATAATGAAATTTGCTTTGTAGCCTTACGCGAAAACATAAAATCGTTAGTGAATTACTTATCTAAAAAATCCGTTTGTAACTTTGCTCGAGACTAACTAGTAGTATGACAAAAATCGTCTTGTAACAATAAAAAAACCTAGCATGAAACATGATGAAATTTCTAATCTAAAAAAACCCGTTTGTTTGCAGCTTTAGCAAAAACTTTTTAACCGGGCCGTTAAACTAGTCTGAAAAAAAACGGCGTGTTGAACTACTTTAGTTTTGGTTAATACAACTTGTCCTATCGTATCGTACGAGTACTATCTGAAAAAAAAACGGCGTGTTGAACTACTTTAGTTTTGGTTAATACAACTTGTCCTATCGTATCGTACGAGTACTATCTGAAAATAGTGAAATTTTGGCCTGAAAATCTAAAACGGCGTGTTGAACTACTTTATTTTGGTTTATACAACTTTTATTCGTATCGTCGAGACTATCTGAAAATAGTGAAATTTTGGCCTGAAATCTTTGTAAAAACTTTTATAATAAAATTTGCTACCCCTCACTTAAAAAATTGTTTCTAACTGTGCTCAAGACTAACTAGTATGACAAAAACCGTCTTGTAACAATAAAATAACCTAGCATGAAACATAATGAAATTTTCAATATAAAAAACCCGTTTGTTTGTAGCTTTATTCGTACAACCATTTCGAAGACATTTTTCCATCTTGAATCGATTTTCGTTCGTTCAACTATCTTGTAACTAAAAGAGTTTTCGAAAAAAGCTGTTTAAAGTTAGGCGTCAGCAATTTTAGCTTTCCCATTCAATTAGTAAAAGTCCGGATAATCGGGTTCGAAGCCCCCAGAAATTTAAATCGAACGGGCTTTCGAAAACTCCTATTTACAAAATAGTGGAAAATATGTTCTCAAACTAGTTGTACTTTTAACGTCTGAAAAATAACGGGAGTGTTGAACTACTTGGTTTTTGTTAAATTAGCCGGTGGTTAGTACGACTTTACGATTTGTAATAAAACGAGTTGTTGAAAATTTTGGCCTGAAATCTTTTTAAAAAACTTTCATATTAAAATTTGCTACCCCTCACTTAAAAAATTGTTTCTAACTGTGCTCAAGACTAACTAGTATGACAAAAACCGTCTTGTAACAATAAAAAAACCCCAGCATGAAAATAAATGAAATTTTCAATATAAAAAAACTCGTTTGTTTGGCTTTATTCGTACAACCATTTCAAAGACTTTTTTTCCCATTTTTTGAATCAATTTTCGTTCAATTGTTTTGAATAAATTTTCGTTCAACTATCTTGTAACTAAAAGAGTTTTCAAAAAAAGCTGTTTAAAGTTACATCCACAATTTTAGCTTTCCCATTCGAGTATCAAAAGCCCGGGGAAATCGGGCTCGAAGCCCCCAGAAATTTAAATCGAAGGGGTTTTGAAAAATTTAAGGGCTCCTATTTACAAAATAGTGGAAAATATGTTCTCAAACTAGTTGTATTTTTAACGTCTGAAAAAAACGGGAGTGTTGAACTACTTGGTTTTTGTTAAACTAGTGGGAAAAAATTAGCCGTTTTTTAGTACGATTTTAAAAGATTTGTAATAAGATGAGTTGTTGAAAATTTTGACTTGAAATCTTTTTAAAAAAACTTTCATAGTAAAATTTTACTCCCCTTTATACAAATTATTTGTAATTTTTTTTGGTTAGTACGACTTTACGATTTGTAATAAGACGAGTTGTTGAAAATTTTGCCCTTGAAATTTTTTTAAAAAAATTTTGGTGAAATTTACTACCCTTACCATCCGTTGGTAACTTTGCTCGAGGCAATTAGCAGGGAAAAAATTTTTTTTTTTTATCCTTACAAAAAAAATGGTTTTGTAACTTTGCTCGAGGCTAATTAGTATTAATAACTACTCAAAAAAATCACACACATCTACATGTTTTTAAAGTGTACTCAAGGGCGGATTGGGAAAAAATTTTTGGGGGGCGGCCTTAGGCAGGTTAACCAGGGTTTTGGGGGTATTCATATTGAAATACGCCCCCCTGTTAAGGGGGTCCGGGGGCCTCCGTCCAAGGGTTTGGGACCTGTCTGGCTCCACTTGTAAATTACAAAAATTTCAGTAGGCCTACGTATTATAGCAAACCCCATTATTTTTTACAAAAAAACTATTGCCTAACCTAATACAATAGGCAAAATAAAAAATTTTCGAATAATAAGTTAATAATTAAATAACAACAGTTATGTTCTTCCATTTTTAACTCATTTGTTTTTTTTCCCTTTTTTTTTGATGAGGGGGGGGCAATCGCCCCATTCGCCCCCCTCTGAATCCGTCTTTGAGTCTACTGATAAGCTTTAAATACACAAAAATACTTACCAACACCTACCAATAGTGGTACAGCTGTAAGGTGGCAAACAAGATTTTACTCAACAACCACAGACATTATATATCCGGTAAACATTTTTGGAATCAAATCAAAACTAATTAAGCAAGCCTCATGTCATTCTTAACATCTAAAAGAAAATAAAATAATAAGTAAATAATATTTTTTGCATAAATATAATTAAAGAGGTGAAATACAAAAGGTAGAGATTGAAATGTAAGAACAAAGATACGCCAAGGTCTCATATGGCAAACCCGTATAAAACCGTGACGTATAGGTGTTGTTCTAACAGCGTTCGATCTCTACTTGATACATTTTTTTGGCATGAAAAAAATATTTGTAAAAAATTTTGGTAATGAAATAAAAATTAATAATTGTAATAGGGGTTATGGAGAGAATTATGTCATTTATTCATCATATATCCTATTCACCATGATAACTTTACGTAATGCTAGTGTATTAACTTATCCTTAACAATTTGTGTCAATTTTTTTTTTTGAAATATAAATAAATATAGGTAAATATATAGAAATTTAACCAGTCAAGTAAAACCTTTCAACAGAAAAAAGATATGTACTGGGGGGTTTAACAATTATTGCATAATTCTGTGTTTAAAAAGAATTAAAATATCTCTTTGTCAAACCTAAATATTTTTAAATAATTATTGGGGGAAAATTTAGGGTGGTTTTAAAGGGCAAACCATAAACTTTAATTTCGTTTTGTGCTGTTGCAGTTCCCGTTCGCAAG
>JAHBCN010023979.1:0-12208 GCA_019359885.1 Listronotus oregonensis | reverse complement strand
ATGGGGAGGGAAAGGGCGGTACCCGGGTTTTACCGTGGCCCGCACGTTGTCCAAATTTAAATGTTGTGGAAAATGGTTGGGGCTTATTTCTCTTAAAAAATAAATAGGGAAAAGAGTTTAGGCCGCAAAATGTAACGAACTTAAGGATAAAATTTTAGAGGCGTGGAATGAGTTACGAGAAAATCCGGACTACGCCCGGGCTTTGTTCCATTCCGTATCTGTGATCAATCAACCTAGCAGATTTATTTTGATGTTTAATTGTTTTTCAGTTATTGTTTTTGGATTCGGTGGAAAAAATTATATAAAATGGCTAAATTTTTTTTTATAAAAGTACAGGTAGAGTCAAAAAAGCGGCCTGTCTAGTCCTCCTTGATTAACTCTGTACCAACCTAAAAACTACAAAGTTCGCCGATAGTATTGCCCTCTATTGTCGAGGCCGAGAACGTGTCAAATGGCCTCGTATTTACGGCTTTAGCACATTTAAATTTTATTTTTAGGTTTACGAATTTCATAAAACGTTTAATGTAGCTTTTAAGATAGTTGAGAGAACTTGCAAATTGGCGTAAAATTTCGAATAATTATAGTCTGCAAAAATCACGTAAGTGGTTTTCGAAGTGTAATTTATTACTAAAATATTTAAAATATGCCTTGGGCGTTTTGTATTTTAATTAAGAATTATACACCAAGTCGACCGAAACACTGTACAAAAACTCTTGAGTCATTTTTTTTATTTAATAATTCAAGGTGTCATAAAAACCCTTATAATATTTTTCTTGTACTTAACACAAGAGTTTTTAATATTTAGATATATGTATATATATATATATATATATATATATATATATATATATATATATATATATATATATATATATATATATATAAAATATATATATATATATATATATATATATATATATATTTTTTTTTTTTAAAAAAAAAATATATATATATATTTTTATTTTTTTTTTTTTTTTTTTTTTTTTTTAATATAAAAAATTAAATTTAAATAAATAAAAATAAAAAAATAAATTTTTTAATAAATAATAAAAAAATAATTAAAAACAAAGGTACACAAAAAATTCTTTACAAATTTAACCAAAACCCATTTCTCAAAAAATCAGTTGTAATTGGCCTTGCAGATAGAGCGATATATTTAAGTGACCCACCATATCAAAAAAAACAATACCTAAAGAAAAAAAAGCCCTTAAACTTAATAACTACCCTGATAATTTAATTAACTCAATTTTTAAAAAAAGAATTCACAAATTTTATAATTCAAACAAATTCCAGAAACGGCAGGAAAAAGACAATAATAATAAAAAAAAATATCTATCCTTACCGTACATTCCTAAACTCTCTGAAAATATTCAAAATATTTTTAAAAATGAAAATTAAAAAACACCGATACGTCGGGGGCTCATATGGCAAACCCGTATAAAACCGTGACGTATCGGTGTTTTCTAACAGCGTTCGAAGTCTACAGTTTGCCATAAGGGCCATAATTTACTTAAAAATTATCTTCAAATCTCAAGAGCAAAATTGAAAAAAAAAAAAAAAAGCCATATTAAAAGAAATTCCTTGCAAGGACTGTGATAACGTTTACATAGGACAAACAAGCCAATATTTAAAAAACAGACTAAATAGTCATAAATACGACAAACGCAACAAAACTGCTCTAACAAACCACTCCACCAAAAAAAAACACACTTTTGATTTTGAAAATACAAAAATTTTGAAAACAGAAACAAATACACAGAAAAGAAAATTTTTTTAGAAATGGTTTTTATTCAAAAAACAAAAAAGCAATAAACACAAAGGCAGACACAAAGAATTTAAGTATGCATTATTGAATCCCATTAAAAAAAAAAAAAAAAATTAAAAAAAAAAACCGTATATAATAATTTTTAATAAAAAATTTAAAAAAAAAAAACACTTAAAAATTTAAAATTTAAAAAAAAAAATATATCTTTTACTCTGCCCCAAAAAAATAAAAATTTTTTTAATTTCTTTTTTAAAAATTTTTTTTTTGGGAAAAAGAAATTTATATTTATTAAAAAAAAAAATTTTAAAAAAAAAAAATAAATTTGAAAAAGGGAAAAACATAAAAAAAAAGGCAAAAGGTCAAAGAAAAAAAAAAAAAAAAAAAAAAAAAAAAAAAAAATTTTTTTTTTTTTTTTTTTTTTTTTTTATTTTTTAAAAATAAAATTAAATAATTAAAAAATTTAAATTATTAATTTTAAAAATTTTTTAAAAATTTTTTTAAAAAAATAAAAATTAAAAAAAAAAAAAAAAAAAAAAAAAAAAAAAAAAAAAAAAAAAAAAAAAAAAAAAAAAAAAAAAAAAAAAAAAAAAAAAAAAGGAAGAGGGGGAAAAAAGGCAGTTAGAAAAAAGGCTATTTGCAAGCGGCTAAATTATTTAATAAAAGTAAATATTTGAACTAAAAAAACCTTTTCTGTGAATACTTTAAATACTATAGGTTCATCATAAGCTTGATGGTATTAGATTAAAAAGTAAATTTAAAAAATATTAATTCCGACTTTTACCACAGTCACAGAAGGTAAAATAGGTTACCTCCGAAATCCTTTTTTTCTAATACGTTATTAAAATTTTGTTTATCCTTACAAATAATTTAGAAAATTCAAAAGCCCAAGTTCAGTCGGTCATGGTTGTTCTGGTTACGGCTTTTTTTTTTCCCCAAATTATTTTAAAAAAAATGCGGGAACGTTTAAAAAAGGCCCTAAATTATTCTTTGAAATGTTTTTTTAGCGATTCCTGCATAAAAAGGGGTTTTTCGAAGCTTGTGGGCTGGGGTATCTCTAAAAGCGAGTTAGTTAATATAGCTAAGATTTATGTAATTCAGGCCACTAAAACCGTATTTCTTTTTTAAGAAGTACATATACAAAATGTGTTGAACTTCAAGAATTATTTCTAATTATTATTTACTGATTCATAGGCATAACTGCCAGATTTTTACCTTTTTTATAATAAAAAGGTTTATCTTTTATTATTACCTTATTAGCACTTAGTTTAAATTTCTCCTGCCACTGATGAAATTACAATAATTATAACTTACCTGAAATATAGTTAAATGCAATTTTAAGATAATAAAAGCAGTGCTTTTAACAGGCGTGAAATTGTAAACTAAAATCGTCTGGAAAAACCTCGAAAGTGGCGTGCTACGCGCGATTTATTACTTAATTACTCGGAGTCATTAAACGTTACTTTTTGCTTTATAGTAATAACACAGGTCCACAAAAAAATTGGTGTGTGCTGGGTGTCGGACTAAGATTTTGTGGTGTATTTTTTCGCTAAAAGCGAATCTAAAGTAAAAATTGGGGATCAAACAGCAAAAAATCGAGAAAATGTGTAACTCACATTATAACGATTTTTTTAATTTAATATATTATAAGCTATAAAAGATACACAAAACTTTATATTACTTAAACTGTGTATTTAAACAATATCTTTATTTATTTATTTATTTATTTATTTAATATAATCTACCCAGACAGAGTTTTCCAATTATAGGGTAGGAAATTCGACATAAATAGTTACAGACAGATAATATTAATAATAAAATACAGTGTTTAACAATAGTTACCATAGATAAACAAAGAACAGTTCTCAAATATACACACTTTGTAGATTATAATCACTTTTTCTTTCATATTTTAAGACCAGAAATAATCAATTAACATTTAAATAAATGCTTCGTAATTTAAATAAACTACAAGAAAAAATATCAAGATCATGCTTTCTTTTTCATAGTTTCTACACATTACATGAATTGGCGAAAACATAAGTAGGTTTGTTCGTGGAACTGGCAAAAAAAAAAGGAATGACTAATGCGAGTCTGTAAGGACGGCACGTGAAATTTAATTTTACTTAAAATATCAGGACAATCTATTTTATTGTTTAATAATTTATGAAGAAAAATAATTGAAGAATATTCTCTCGTCTTGAAAGAGTCACTAAGTTAAATCTATTTAACAAAACATCATTTGGAAATCCAGTAAGTGGATAAGTACCATCCAGTTTAAACCAAAGATATTTAGCAAAACGTCTCTGAATCTTTTCTAAGCTACTAGAATGAACTTCATAGGCCGGGTACCAAATAAGAGAGCCATACTCCAGCTTAGAACGCACAAAGGCATTAAACAGAACAATTAACGACTTTATATCACTAAAGTCCCTTGAATTACGCAAAATAAAGCCCAAGCTTCTATAAGAACTTAACACAATTTCATTAATATGATTTACAAAAGACAACTTAGCATCAAAAGTGATTCCCAAATCCTTAAAGTGAGAGCATTTTTGCAGTTCAGTTTTGTTCATTTTATAAGGAAAATTAATCGGTGTCATTTTCCGAGTAAACGTCATCGTACAACATTTTGTTATATTTAAAGGCAGCTTATTTTTATCACACCACCGACTTAAAGTAACCGCGTCATCCTGCAGATTCACACAATCCTCCCAAGAGTCAATTTGACAATATATTTTTAAATCATCAGCGTAGAAGTTTATTGGATTTAATATGTTTAGTGATGTCATTCACAAAGATGTTGAAAAATAAAGGTCCAAGGACTGAACCTTCGGCACTCCGGAAGTAGCACGTATGTTAAAAGACTGAAAGCCACGGTACTGTACTGTCAGTTGCCTATTAATTAAATATGATTTTATAAAAAGTAGTAAATTATTATTCAGACCAAAGCTATGCAACTTTGCAAGCAAAATACCAAAATACATACCTGGTCAAACGCCTTAGAGAAATCTGTATAAATAACATCAACCTGACCACCACAATCCAGACTTTCTGAGATATAGGTTGGTAATTGTTGAGCGATTTGGAAAAAACCCATGTTGATCATTAATTATAGTCCTTTACTGTAAGCAAAAATTATTTTATGTAAAACTATTTCAAAAACTTTGGGAAAATTATTTGATATCACAATTGATCTATAATCCTTACGTTACACCTATCACCCTTTTTAAATATTGGGGATATTCTGGAGCTCTTCCAGATCTCCGGAAAACAGGAGGAACCCAAAGATAAGTTAAAAAGATCAGTTAGTGGTTTTGCGAAAACAGTGGCACAGTCCCTAACGAAAAAAGCCGGGATGCCATCTGGACCAGCAGTGGACTTAGGCTTAAGACCCTTAATTGCCTGCAATACGACATTTTCCTCTACCATAGGTATAGAAAGAGAAGATAAAATGTTTAAGTTTTCTTCATTAGTAAATTGGGGAGTTGAGGATTCAATATAAGTGGACTGAAAAAACTCAGCAAAAGCATTAACTATATCCTGAGGGGTTTTTAGCATTTGATTATTAAAGCACATATTACACGGAATACCAGTTACATTCTTTTTTCCATTTAAAAATGACCAGAATTTATTAGGATTATAAGAGAAATCTCGTTCAGCATCCGCTACGAATTTTTTATACGCTTTATCAATTTCAATATTTCTACGAAGATTTTTAAACTCTTTAAAATCATCGTTATTTTTATATCGTCTATATCTTTTCCAAATTTTACTCTTTTTTTAATGTTTCGGATTATTGAACCAGTATACCACTGTGGATATTTATTATCTTTTGGCTTAGAAATAGGAACATTTTTTGCCAGTATTAAGTCCAAAATAGAGTAGAATCGATCGCAAGCCTCATTAACATTATTTGAGGAAGTTATAAAGGAAAAATCCGCATTAAAAATATCCTTATAGAGGCCGATAATTTGCTTTACGAAAATTGATTTGGGTACATCATTGATAGGAAACTTAACAGAGGTACTCATGATACTTCCAGAGCAGGATGATGAGCATCCAAAGGTATCAAGGGATTTTCTGTTTGAACAACGCAAAGAGGGCTTCGACTTAGAACAAGATCCAAAATACGATTATAATCATATAACTTTTTTGTCTAAATATAATATTTTTTGAGTTATAATCAGAAATACCTAATTTTCGGGATTTTTAAAGGTATACCCTCGGGTAAACCCCTGGAAAAAATTTGAAAATGATTTTTGAATTGAATTCCACTTTAAATAAGAAAAGAAGCTATAACACTTTTGTTATTTCACTAATTATAATACATTAAAAAACTTCAAAACTGTCAAACGTCAAACTTATGGTTAAGGGTACAACGTGTCCCATTTTCGACACTTTTATAGGGTATCTCAATTAGTGCTTTTTGTGTCGAACCTAAAATGGTAAAACCAAAATTTAAAAATTTTCGCTCTCTTAAAAAAAAGGGTGAAAATCACAAAATTGTCATTTTTAGAATGACCCTAATTTTTTTTTTCTACTACTGTATAAATAAGAAAACTTTGTGGTCCTAGCAACGCGAATGATAACGAAAGAGAACCTTCGTGTTACCTGGTTGCTAAGCGTTGCTAGCTACGAAAGTAATATTTTCAGCGCCTGGACAAAAAAGTAAGAGTAAAAAAAGAAAACATGCTTGTGGGAAATATTAGGATTTATTTATAAAAAGTAACTAATTTATGACAAAATATTTTAAAAAACTAGGTTAGGTATTAACATTAAAAGTAATTGTGCAATTTGAGCAATTAGCAAAAGAAGTTGGAGGAATAATACTTGAATTAATAGTTTTTAAATTTGTTGTTGGGGTATGTTATCACCTTTAACTACGTTAATATTCATAATTTTCACTGTTACTTCATTAGAGAAATATTGGTAGGAATTTCGTGTAAAATCTTCTTTGAAATTTCCACCTTATTACTATAGGATTCAGCAATATATCCCTCCGCAAACAGAAGAAGACTTCCAACCTCCATGCCTTTTTAAGTCCAAAATATCGACATCCGAAGCATTGGCAAGGAACGTAGTTGAGTTCTTCTAAAAGAATGGCCAGTGTATCTACTGATGTCTTCAAGCTTCAAAAACTTCGCAATTTCTTTAGGTACATTTGAAATAGTGTGCTTTCCAATTACTTGATTAACATATTTACCTCTTTCATAACGATACAATAAACGCTCATCTAGAGCATTCCTTGGTCTCAGCTTAATATATTCCTGTAGAAATCTGACATAAGGAACTGAGCCTTCATCGTTGGTTACTACAAAGTTTCTTTTAACTTTATTTTTAGACTCCACTATTTTTACTATAGCCACGTCATTTCTTATTTCTACATCACTTAGCTTCATTCTGTATATTTCGTTTGTCCGGCATGCCCCAGCCACTCCCATAATGGCTATTACTTTCATTGCTAAGTAACTTTGATCAGGCGCGTTAAGTAAAAACTTTATGATTTCTTCTTTTTAAAATTTTTTTGACTTTTTTGCCTCATAACCATCGTTTTTCCTTTAATAAAAGCAACTAGTTTCTTGAACTCCGAAATATCTTGATTTTTGTTTACGGAAATTGTTAACTTGAGCATGGAATATACAGACCAGAGGATTGGTGGTGATAAAGACTCGGATTTTTCTTGAAAATAGCCAACATCACATTCTCGTCAATCCGCCTCACATTTTTTGTAGCAAGCCATTCAGAAAACGATTTATATAGTTTGATGGTACCTCTCTTTAGATTTGTCTGGCAGAAGTGAGGCACACGCAAGGTCAGCTGCCTTTTGATGCCATTTTCATATTCATTTAACATTTTAAAATGGGAATGATTTATACTAAATTAACAATAATTCAAAATCTGACAAGTGCTGATGCAATTAACAATAAATGTGTTGCTATGGATTAATTTTTAACAGGTAAAATTTCAAAATCTCTGATATTTCTATTAAAACATGATGTTAATAATTATTAAATTATGCGATACATAGAACAGTAGCAGAAAAATATAATACATTACACGATGCGAAAGGCCTTTCATGTGTTCGGAGGTTTTAAATAGCCTCGGCTTCGCCTCGGCCATTTAAAAACCACCTCACACCAAAAAGTAAACTTTCGCATCTTGTAATGTAAATAACTATAGTTAAAAGAGATACAGGAAAGTGTTTAATACAAAAGCTTCTTGATAATAATGAACACACCATGGATGATATACGACTTATTTACTAGTCCTTGTTTACCAAAGTTTGGCCGATTTTTCACAGTTTAGTAAGGGCTGCCAGATATTCGGAATTTCCATACTAGGCTTGCTAAAAACATTTTGGTTGTTTACAATTATTACAGCTTCTTTAAATTATCTTTTCTTCCACTGGGTTTCTTTATAAATAATTGCTTCTGACCGTATGCGGTGTTGTTTTGACCATGCGTGTTTAGCAATCACTGATTTCGACGTTTCACCTCGTTCCGTATGTTTTTTGTGTTCTTTAACTCTAATTCCGAATGGTCTTTTTGTTTCCCGATCACCACATTCACAAGAAATTTGGTAGATACAGTCATCATTTTAAAAAAATGTTGTGGAATAACGTTGTCTATCAGCCCCCAAAGCCTCGGCGTGGGGCCATACATACATCCAAAACCCTCTCGGCTCTAGGTCTAACTGGGATAAAAGAAAATATAAAGAAGCTGTAATAATTGCAAACAACCAAAATGTATTTAACAAGCCTATTATGGACATTCTGAATATCTGGTAGTCGTTGCTGAACCGTAAAAAATTGATCAAGCTTTGGTGACCAATGGATAGTATATAAATCGTAGCTTTTAAGAAAAGTTTTTTAGTTATTACTTATAAACGGTTGTAGATACATCTCTAACCGAAACGTTGTGTATCAATTAACAAATAAAGACAATGAATGTCCAATAATTTAGTGTTATTGAAATCAGCGTCTAACACTTTTAAGAAAACGTTAAAAGCTAATATCCTAGTAACGAAACTATGTTGTCATTGTTGCTAAAAAGACATTACAATAAGACAAAACATTCGCGCAATGTAATGCTGCCATAACATTCCTGCAACTTTTATAGAACTCCCATAAAATAAATCTTTATTTTGTCATACTTTCTTTGCGACCACACAGGCTTATAAATCTTTTTCCACTCATTTAGCCCTTTGATAAATAGTAAAATTATCTCATCATTAAACACCGGTCTGCGTGTCCTGCGGCCAAAAAAGATAAAGCCTTACAAAATTAACTACTCAGCTTGGCGTCTCTGAGCAGGATTAATCGATGTGCCTTTTAAAAATCGTTCGGTACATTAAGAATATTAGCAGGACGGACATGGGCGGTACCAGAAAAAGGTAAAAATTGTATTAATATGAATTTAATCGATTTGCATGGTTTTAAAGCGGGACTTATACATATGGAAATAAAAAGAAATAGATTGATGATATTATATTAAAAATAAATTAAAGAATGAATCGGACTTGCGCTTCCCTGCTATGACCTCGCTCATCTAGGACAGCCTTCTGACGGTCAGAAGCTATACAGGGTGTCCCAAAAGTAACGGACACAGGGCAACAGCAGAATTCCTTATTTCCAAAGTTATATTTTTTCTTATGGAACACCCCATATTTTTTTTATTTTTTAGATACCATAGACCAAATAAAGGTGAGTTATTGTTATAATTCCTATACCTAAAACTGACCGTTTCTGAGAAATTTAGAGAAATTAAAAAATACAGACCATATTTTAAAAATTGTTTACACCCTGTAACATATAAGGAGCTGCTCGTAATTAAATTTACGCTTAGCTTAAGGGCTTTAATTAACTATTTCATAAAAGTTTTACCTCAATATTATACAGAGTGGTGAAAAAATTGCCTCAAAATTTGTACATACATTTTATTAAATAACTTCCCAAAGTTAAATGGAACACCCTATATTTAGTGGCCTATTTTGACGCAGAACTAGATTCCCTTTAAAACTATATTAGGGTTTCCTATACCTATCTCTTTTACTTTTTATGCAAAAGACGTTTTTATATTTGTCTTATGAATAATTTATTTATCTTAAAAAAGAACATCTTCTGCTACTTTTAAAATTAAACAAAACCTTTTATTAAAATAGGAGCAATGTACATTGCTAAAAGAACCAAGTTTAAATTTTTAAAAATAAGATGTTTTCTGAAGAAAAAATGCAGGCAAAAGTAAAAACTCCATTTTTTGCCATTTCTAAAATACAAAAGCCATTAATTTAAATACTAATAAAATATAGTAAAAGGATTTTTTAATTGATTTTGGAAACAAAAATATGTTAAAATTGGCCCTTGTATTTAAAAAAAATTCTCTAAATTTCTCAGAAACGGTAAGTTTTAGGTATAGGAATTATAGCAATAACTCACCTTTATTTGGTCCATAGTATCAAAAAAAAATATGGGGTGTTCCATAAGAAAAAATATAACTTTGATATGTACTTCTTTTTGTCACCCTGTATATTTTAAAATAATTTTAAAATATGCTCCCACAGACCAACATATGACTGTGCCTAAAAGTTTTTTTCCAACTCTTTTCATTTCTCGTAGAAAAACCGAGGCGAATGTGGTAGCCACCCTATATATATATATATATATATATATATATATATATATATATATATATATATATATATATATATATATATATATATATATATATATATTTATATATATAATATTATATATACCATATATTATATAATATTTATATATTATATATTATATATATATATATTTAATATATATATATATATATATATATATATATATATTATAAAAATAATATATATATATATATATATATAATATATATATATATATATATATATATATATATATATATATAAAAAAAAATATATATTTATATATATATATATTATTTTTATATGTAATTAAAATTATATAATATAAATATATATAATAAAATATAAATATTTTCTAATATTATATATTATTTTATTTATATATATATATATATATATATATATATATATATATATATATATATATATATATATATATATATATTATTTTTTAATTACTTTAAATAGCCTATTTGTTTGCGATTTATTTTACAATGTTGCCAAAAATTTACACAATTTATACTTAAACCACAGCATAACCAATAAAATACTCAAATAATTAGGTAGGTACTAAAAAATTCTACACTCTTTTTAAGCTACTCTGGAAATAAAAATAATTAATAGTTTTTCATCGACTTGTTTTTATTACATAATATTTTCTCATTGAGGATCCGGGTTTTACCCATACCGTTTTTGAAATTCAGGGCAGGCTCCGGACGACCAACATTTACATTTATTGTAACTATTAACCTAAAAATTGTTCTGTTATCGAAGGCAATCCTGTTAATAATAAATCAGCGATTTTAATTATTATTCTGGAAGATGATTCTTTAAAGTTTAGATGCTAAAATTTTACCGCACCACCCATATATCTCTATTAACCAAGTAAATAGCCAGTCTGTTTTGACTAAGTTCGTCATAAAATTTTGTATACGTACTTTGCGGGCACCATGTTAAAAACGTATTCTTTTTAAAAAATTTAAAATTTATATCCAAACGTTTCACAAAAGCAAAATAATTTTCTTAATTTCAGTTATTATTTCCTGGCAATAAAATATTCTTTATGAAGTAGATCTTGCAATAATTTAAATTAGTATTTCTTATTTATAATTCGTAAACACTTCACACACTTTCCTATTATCAGTAAGATTTAAGTTCAGTTCTACATTTTAGTTGGTGCGCCACTGTATTTTAAATCTTCTCTGCATCACTAATTTGGCACTAAGATCGCCGTAACTCTCGTCAATTTTTCAAGGCCATCGTTTTAATGGTTGGTTTTTAAGTGAATAAAAATTCAGCGTAAAAAATGAGCAGCGAAATTCTTTAACACGTGACCTTTGCTGTAAAAACGTTTCTTGAAGACTGCATTTTCTTAAAAAGGGCTATTTTATGAATATGTATGCTAGGATTATTATTTTTTTAACTTGGGACAGTCTACAAAGGTTTAAAGCCAAAGTTGTCAAATATTAATTCTTACCATATTCCCAAAGGTTAGTGAAAAAATATTGTATATAAAATAATGGATTTTATTATTAAATATAATATTTTAAGTAAGTGTCAACACGGCTTCCAGGGTGTCCAAATAAGAAAGGACGCCGGCTGTATCTTAGAAAATGTTTATCCCACAGCGTTGGGGATATCTGCCGTGTGTTATATGAATTTATGAGTTTTTATGATTTTGCCCAGCTTAATAACATTTTAAACCAGAACTGCGTTATATTAGATTTAGTATTTTTCAATCTTTTACAAATTTATGTAAATAAAAGTGATTTTTCCTTGACTACCATTGATGAG
>JAHBCN010023978.1:0-12241 GCA_019359885.1 Listronotus oregonensis | reverse complement strand
CTGCAACTTGGGTCCCCATTGTATGAGCCTATTTTTGTGTAGGTGTCCTCTTAGGTTATTTGCCATGTTAGCAACCTTACTGTTATGCGAAGTTTTTCTCTTTGTCTTAGTAGTTCTTCCTTCTTTTTTTTGGGGGGGGGCCCCCTAAAAAATTTTTTTTCCCCGCCTACTCTACTGGGTTTTGCCCTCGTGCCGGGGTTTTTTGGTCACCCCAAGAGCAGGTTTTTGGTCCAAAGTATGGGGGAATATCCGGGTCTCGTACTCATCCGTTTTTTCCCCCCTTCTATTCCCGAATGTCCTGGTACCCACAGGAGAGTTACTCTATTCGTTCCCCGGGGGACCCCCATTTTTTGGTTTCCCCCATTACTTGGACGCCCCCTTTTGGGTTTACTAGTCCCCCCATTAACGCTTGCTGTCTGTTTTAGAATCCGCTTGTTTTTGTAACCCCCTCCTTTTTTTTTTTTGCAAAATGCAGAAAAACATATATTTGTGTTTGAAATACAGTACTGTTGTTTCTAGGGGAAGGGGGGGAATTCAAAATTTCCCCTCATTTTACTGAAAATAGTTCCCTGCTCGGTTTTAGAACCATCCGTATACCAGATGATGTCTTCCCCCCCGGGGGGGGTTGGGTTGCTCCTTTTTTTACTTCGTTCAGTTCTGTAACGTAGTTCTTTGTCTTTTTTTGTCCACCATACCAGTGATGCGTATGTTATTATAGGCCTTACCACCATGCATACATTTAAAAACTTTTTTTTACAGATAAGGCTTGGTTTAAAAAAAAACTTTTCAATGTTTTTTTTTTTTTTTTTTTAAATTTTTTGTTTTTGTTGCTGCCTGTGATATTTTTTATAAAAAAAAATTTGGGCGGGCCCGGGCCTACGTGTAAATTTCAGTTTCCACGGGATTCTGAGTTCCAGCAATGCCCAAAAAATTCAACTGGAAAAAAAGTTCTGTTGGACCTTGGGAAAAAATTCCTATAGAATTAAATGAGGAAAATTTTTAAGTATTAAAATTTAACGTTATTTAATAGAAAAAATTTTAAATTTTTCTTTTTAAAATTTTTAATTCCATAATGAAAAATTTAATTTGAAAAAAATTTTTTAGGCCCTTTTTGGGGGTTCCCCCTTTAAATAAAAAAAAGTAAAATTTTTTAAAAATATTTTAAAAATTTTAGAATTTTAAAAAATATCAAAATTTGGGTTTCACTTTTAAATTTTTTTTTAACCCAAAACCCCAAAAAATTTTTTTTTTTCTTTTAAAAAACTTTTTTAAAAGGGGTTTTTTGGGGGAAAAAACCCAAAATTTTAAAAAAAAAGAAAAAATTTTAAAGATAAAATTAAACTTTTTTATTAAAAAAAAAATTAAAAATTTATTTTTTTGGAAAAAATTTCCCCTTTTCAAAAACCCCCAAAAAAATTTCCCAAAATCAAGGGTTTTCCCAAAAAGGGCCCGGAAAGGGCTCCAAAAAAAAAAAAAAACAAAATTTTGGTTTTTCTTTTTTAAAAATTTTTTTTCCTTGGGCTGGACACCAGGTTCTTTTCCTATATTCGGTTTACATTAAAAAAACATTTTGTATTTTTTTTTTTTAAACATTTAATGTGTTTTTTTTTTTTTTAGGAATTTAAAATTCCCCGGGGGAAAGGGGTTTAAAAACAAATTTAAAAGGGGTATTTTTTTTTTTTTTTTAAATTTTTTAAAAACGTTGGATTAAACCCCCATTTTTAAATTTTTAATTTTAAATATATTTTTTTTATTTTAAAAAAAATTTTTTTTTTTCCCCTTTTTTAAATTTTTCCCCTTTTTTTCCCCTTTTTAGTTTCCCTTTTTCGCCCTTTTTCCCCCCAAAGGGGAATTTTTTCCAAATCGGGGGGCCGCGAGTTTGGTCCCGCCCCCTTTGGTTTGATTTTCCCCCCTTTTTACTAGGCCCAAATTTTGGTTTTTGGGTTTTTAATTTCCTTTTATGGTAAGGAAACCTTTAGAAAGGGGCAAATTTTGGGTATTAAAAAGGGAGGGGGGTATAGGTTGTGCCTTCCCCGGTCGGGTAACCGATTGAAAAAAATTAAAAAGGAGTCATGGGGTTTTTTAAAATTTTTTTTGGAAAATTTGGGGCCCCCGACGGAAAAAAGTCCTTTTAAATTATATTTCATTGACTAGATCGTAACTTTGAGTTTTTTAAATTATATTATTAAATTAGAGGTCTCTTTGAGATAAATAATGATTTTTTCCATATTTAGTCTTATACGGGGGAAAAAAAAAAAAACTTTAAACTTACCTAAACCCACCCCCAGCTCCCTCCGGGGGAAACCCCCTTTTCCGTCAATCCATGTCCAGCACCTGCAACCGTGCAATAAAATATTAACTAATATTTTAAATTTTTTAAAATTAAAAATCTATTCTTTTACTAGGTATAAAAGTCATATATTATTTTTTTTTATTGATAATTTATTAAAAATTGTATAATTTTTTCCTGCCCAGCCCGCCCCCCTATATTTTCCGGGGGTATTGTCCGGTCCATAAAAACCCCCCGGGGATCCTCCAGGTGCTGCTGGATATCCAGGTTGAGCTCCTGGGTATCCGCGGCGCCCTGGATAACCTGCTGGGGCCCTGGATATCCTGCTGGTGCCCCGGGGACCCTGCTGGCGCTCCCGGGTACCCTCTGGCGCTCCGGGTACCCGCTGGCGCCCCGGGGACCGCTGGTGCTCCTGGGTACCTGCTGGCGCTCCCGGGGATCCTGATGGGGTCCCGGGTAACCTGCTGGTCCCCCTGGATATCCTGCTGGTGCTCCTGGGTATCCTGCTGGCGTCCCGGGACCTGCTGGCCTCCTGGGTAACCTGCTGGCCTCCGGGTATCCTGCTGGGCCCTGGAGGACCTGCCGCCCTGGGGACCTGCGGCCCCTGGTCCGCTGGCCTCCTGGGACCCGCTGGCCTCCGGGGTCCTCTGGCGCTCCTGGGTATCCTCCGGCCCACCTGGGACCTGTGGCGCTCCTGGGGGCCTGCTGGCCCCTGGGTATCCTGCGGCGCACCTGGGTATCCCCGCGGCGCACCTGGGTATCCGTGGGCCCTGGTACCTGCTGGCGCCCTGGGTATCCGCTGGCGCTCCTGGGACTCCGTGGTGCTCCTGGTAACCTGCTGGGCCCTGGGTACCGCTGGGCTCCTGGGACCCCGCTGGGCCCTGGGACCTGCTGGCGCCCCCGGGACCTGCTGGTGCTCCTGGGTATTCCCGCTGGCCGTCCGGATAGCCGCTATTCCCCCTGGGTATCCGTTTGGATTGGCCATAACCAGGTATGCCTGGCTGAGCACCTGCAGGTCGTTCTGGGATACCATACCCGTGCCAGGTGGTAGCCACCAGGGCCAACGGGCCTCCTAAAATCGAAATTTTTTAAATACTTCGTTAAAAATTTTAAATAAAATAAAATAAAAAGGTGCAAGAAAGCTAAAATACTTAAAAGCAAAAAAAGGCAAGAATTGAGTATTATTTATAAAACTTATCAAAAAGAATGCAAGAAATTTACATGTAACGAAAAATTTTGTTCAAATTCAAACACCAAAAAGGCAATTTTTATGATGTGGCATTCATTTAAGTTGTATTTTTTAAATGACTTGAAAATCGTATTTGGCAATTTTAATATTTAATAAAATTATCACAAATAATAAATATTGCGTTAAAAATATTATTTGAGTAAAAAAAAACTTAATTTCCTACCTGGAGCAACACCTTCAGGTTTGCCTACAGATGGTACCCATTTTCCATCTACCCACTGTCCAGAAACTCCTGAAATACACCCATAAAATATATTTTAGAGTCAAATTATACAAAATCAAGGTTTTAATTGATAATGACTAACAGATGACTTCTGAGAAGTGACATGGGTCATTAGACTTTTAGAAACTTAAAGGTTTAGACAATCCTATGGTTTGAATAAATTAAAATATTGGATATTCGTTGTCTTTATTTGTTAATTCGTTTACAACGTTTTTGTTAGTGATGTATTTTCAACCGTTTTCAATTATCACTGAAAACGGTTGGAGATCCATCACTAACCGAAACTTTGACACAAAAAATAAAGACAATGGAAGTCAAGATTTTAATGAAATTTAAAAAACTTTTCATGACTTACGCTTGGGCTATATTATATGACGGTCCAATACCAGAAGATTTCTTATGTCATATTGGAATTTGAAAGATATTTATGAGCACTTTTAATCGTCTTTAAATTTGGTTATATGACAAGACTTTTCGCAACATGATATTATCATTTTACCAGAGAAACTTAGCCTTTTCTTGTTAACAGAATAATTTTTGTTACGATAACGCTAAATACGGAATTTCGGTAAACTCTCACAATTCGCCTCCTTTCACGCTAGCCGAATCCGCTTATTCGGTACCTGATAGTCGATTTCAAAGTATATGGAGTCATACATGACGAAACCGGTTAGCCGGTAGCTCTCATAAGAATGCATATACTTTGAAACCGACTGTCCGGTATCGGATAAGTGGACCCGGTTTGGGTTTTTTAAAGGGGGAATTTTAAATTAAATAATAAAAACCTGCATATCAGGTAATATTAAACCAAACTATACCTGGATATGCACCATATCCTCCGGGACCTGTTGAAACTCCAGGATAACCCACGCCAGCACCTGGATAACCCCCAATTTCACCAGGGTAACCTCCTGGTCACCGGGATATCCTGATGGGATTCTTTGTCCTGGAACTTGTATGCCAGGGGCTCCCGGCAATCCACCAGGTACACCGGGATAGCCTCCATATCCGGGTGGGCCTACAACTCCTCCGGGAATACCGGGAACTCCTGCCACACCAGGTTTTTGTAATTCACTTGGCACTTGCCCATATCCACCTTCGGCTGGTCTTCCGTATCCTGGCGTTCCAGGTCGCAGTCCGTATTCTCCTTGACCAGCAATTCCTGTACGGTCTGCCTCATATGTACCGTGAAATACTCCGGAGAATCTTCCAGATTGTCCTGCATGACTCTGATACTGTCCAGCAAGTTGTCCTCCAAATGTACCGCTAGGACCTTTAAACCTGTAAAATGTTAAATATTTAAGATGATATGAACGAAATCAAAAATCATAATACTACCTCCTCCAGGTGGATAACCTGCTCCACCTTCACCAGGTCTTGCTGCACTAGGGGGATATCACACCGCCTTCACCTGGTCTAAGTCCACTAGGCGGATAGCCTGCCCCACCTTCTCCAGGTCTAAACCACCGGGTGGATATCCTATTGCTTCTTCTCCTGGTCTTAGTCCACTGGGTGGATATCCTACTCCACCTTCTCCGGGTCTTACACCACTGGGTGGATATCCCACCCCACCTTCTCCAGGTCTTGCTGCACTAGGTGGATACCTGCACCGCCTTCACCTGGTCTAAGTCCACTAGGCGGGTAACCTGCCCCCCCCTTCTCCAGGTCTTACACCTCCGGGTGGATATCCTATTGCTCCTTCTCCTGGTCTTAGTCCACTGGGTGGATATCCTACTCCACCTTCTCCAGGTCTGACTCCACTAGGTGGATATAACGCTCCACCTCTCCAGGTTTTGCTGCACCAGGTGGATAGGCTACACCGCCTTCACCTGGTCTTAGTCCACCAGGTGGGTAGCCTGCACCACCTTCTGCAGGTTTTAGTCCACCAGGTGGATATCCTACTCCGCTTTCCCCTGGTCTTAATCCACTAGGTGGATATACCGCCCCACCTTCTCCAGGTTTTGCTGCACTAGGAGGATATGCTGCACCGCCTTCACCTGGTCTTAGTCCACTAGGCGGATAACCTGCTCCACCTTCTCCAGGTCTCGCTCCACCAGTAGGTGGATAGCCTGCCCCTCCTTCGCCAGGTCTTCCTGCACTAGGTGGATATGCAGCACCTCCTTCGCCTGGTATTCCTCTACCAGGTAGATAACCGGTCCTCCTTCGCCTGGTCTACCTGCACTAGGTGGATATCCCGCTCCACCTTCACCTGGTCTTAATCCACTTGGTGGATATCCTGCTCCGCCCTCTCCAGGTCGTCCTCCACTAGGTGGATATACACCTCCTTCTCCAGGTCGTCCCCCACTAGGTGAATATACACCTCCTTCTCCAGGTCGTCCTCCACTAGGTGGATATACACCTCCTTCTCCAGGTCTTGTTCCAGATGGTGGATAACCTGGTACGCCTTCCCCAGGTTTTGCTGCACCAGGGGGATATCCAGCACCGCCTCTCCAGGTCTGACTCCAGCGGGTGGATAACCTCCTCCTGGGTACCTTGCCTCTCCAGGACGAAATCCTGGATACACAACTTCACCAGGTCTTGGTGGTCCGGCAGGTCCTGACGGATATTCTGAGTACCGGGAGCAGTTATTCTTTGGGGGAGGAACTTGACCGGGACCACGACCATACTGTAGAACCTGATCTTGAAATCCTACTCCTAAACACTCTCCGCAATCCACTGGTGAGCTTTGACTTTGTGCTTGACCCATTCCACTTGATCCGGCTAAAAAAAAAACAAAAATGTTTAAATTATTTGTCCTAGACATTATTGAACTCATTGTCTTAAACTAGTAAGTGGTCATGTTAGTTACAGATAATAATTAATATAATAAATAGTCTAGAGTACATTTTATGCCAAATAAGTTTGAGTTATTCTAACGTAAAGGTATGTACACACCGAAAAAACAAACAAGAACAAACATTCGTTCTTGTTCACCTTGTTTGTATGTGTTTTTTGTTTATTGTTTGCGTTTTTTTGTCTACATAACGCAATCAAATATTTGTCACTCTTGTTTGACCAGTTGGAAAAGTTATGGATGACGACGAACAAAATTTATTTCTCTTTAGGTATGTACACACGAAAAAAAACAAACAAAAACAAACATTTGTTCTTGTTCACTTTCTTTGTATGTGTTTTTTGTTTATTGTTCGCTTTTTCTGTCTACATAGCGCAACCAAATGTTTGTTTACTTTTGTTTGACTAGTTCGAATAGTTAAGGATGACCATAAAAACAAAAGTTCTCTTTGATGTACCGACGTCACAACATGGACGAACATTTGTTTTTTTGAACAAGAAAAACCCAAACGTTTTTTTTCTTTTCACTTTTATTACGAGTCTCCCAACGGGAAGAAAAAAACGTTTTTTTGCTAAAAATTTGTTGCATTTTTTCTTGTTTGTTTTTTCGGTGTGTACATACCTTAAGGTACTTGAAAGCAATTAATTTTTTTTTTTTATATTGAGGGAGAACAATGTTTTAATTTGTTGTAAAAATGAAACCGGATTAGCTCTTAAAGAGTTGCTTAGGACACATTTAGAGTTTTATAGAACATAAAATAAATTATGTGTTACAGTAACGATTGGGTACAGAAAAAATTATTAACAAAATATTTTTTCGTCTACTTCTTAGACATGCTTCAAGACCGCTTTGGCGAGTACCCCAAAACATTTTTTTTAAAGAATGAATCCATCACAATAATATAAAACATTTTTGAAGAAGTTTTTTTTTAAATTAAAACGTCTGAAGAGCTATTTATAATGTTTTTTAAATATTGAGGATTAAACGTTTTTTAAAACAATTTTTAAATATTTCTTTATTTTTAAAAGTTGGATAAGAAACAAAAATAAAACACCTCTTTTTCTGTCTGTTATGTTCTGTTAAAAAGGTAGATCAAACCTTTTTTTGAAAGTTAGTAAAATATACGAGTTAAAAAAAATATGTCTAGAAAATTAATGTAGCGAACTCACTGACTACGGCTTTAGTTCCATTATAACTACTTTCAGCTTCAGCTTTTCCAGGTTGTCCATTTCCTCCGAAATTTAAGTATTGCGACTGTGTTTGTCCCCTTACTTTTCCAACAAAATAGTGCCGGTTATCTCTCCTCCTTCTGCGTTTATTTGATATTTCTTCCACGATGGGTAGATCATTTTGCATGTAAACGGTGTCTGTATTTGATAAATCAGGAAGGGTGTTTTGAATAAGGTATGTTGGAAAACCTCGACAGAAATCCAAAATTCGTTGACCAGCCAGTCTCCATATCTAAAAATTATTTAATAAAAGTTTAAAAAATGTTAGAGAAAAATGTAAAGCAATTGATCGTCTCTCACAGTTTATTTGGTGCCACCCTTTAGAAAAGAAAATGCAAGAAAAAAGATTATACAGGGTGTCCCAAAAGTAATGGGACACAGGGCAACAGCAGATTCCTTAGGTCAAAATATTGCAATTAACGTAAACTTGCCTTATCCAAAAGTTGATAATAACTCAAATACAAGGTGTTCAAGTCACTTGCTGTTAAAAAATTATAATTTTCTTGAATTGTTTGCTAATTTTTTTATTGGCACGTAATAAAAACACTAAAAATTCTAGGATAAGACTTTAATTTTTAAAAATTTTTTTTTTTTTTTCAATTTAAACAAGGCATTTTTGGTTAAGTAACTTAAAATTATTAAGCAGAGACTGTCTATTTTCTTGAATATATCTTTTAACTTCTCATGCCCCATTTTCAATTTCTATTTTTAGAAAAAAATTCTAACATTTTTCATTTAGGTCAAAAAAACTTAAAAATTTATTTAAAAAAAGTTAATTTTTGCCTTTCTGATCTTATTTCGTTATTTGTTAGAAATACTACGGTAAATTTTAAAAAGTATATCTAATTAATTTATAAGATTTCGTTCGTTTTTTCGTCATAATTTCTAAACTAAATGATATAGCGGTACAAAATTGGGGATTTGAGGGTTTTTTGAGGCGAGAAATTTAAATTTGTCCATATTTTTGATGTTGCTAATAGAGGGCGCCAGCTCGGCCTACCCCACTTGTTTAAGATGGCATAACTTTTTTTAAGCAAAGTATATTGACCTGTTTAATAAAAAAGAAGTTACTATTGTTTCCGCTGCGTCAAAAATGTATACTTCATTTAGGTCTCTAGGAGCAACTGTTTTCGAGATAAACTCACTTTAAAGGACCCCGAAATTTTCTTATGGAAAATGGGTTTCGCCCAATTGTTTTCAAACTTTGCAAAGTAATAGTTTTCAACGCGCTGATTAAAAGTCTTCAGGGGCACAAAACCCAAAAACCCCTCTAACCCCCCTAAATTCAGCCTTTAATAATTTGGAGATCTTCGAGGGTGATTTTGGAAGGGTTGGAGGGGTTTTCGGGTTTTTCCCGAAAGCTTTTGTCAGCATGTTAAAAACTTACTTTGCAAAATTTAAAAATTGGCCGAAACCATTTTCCCAAATAAAATTAGTGTCCTTTAAAGTGCGTTCTCGAAAACAGTGCTTCAGACCTAAATGAGTAATTTTTGACGCAGCGAAAATAGTAACTTCTTTTTTTAACGGGGTTAATATAAAGCTTAAAAAGTTATGCCATTTTAAAGCATTGTAGACTGCTGGCACCATCAATAAAATTGGACATATTTGAATTTCTTGCCTTAAAAAACCCCAAATCTCAATTTCGTACCGCTATGTCATTTTGTTAAAAAATTATTACGAAAAAACGAAAACAAAATTAAAAGTTTGACACCCTGTATCTTTGTTATTATCAACTTTCGGATAAGGCAAGTTTACGGTAATTGCATTATTTCGACCTAAGGAATCTGCTGTTGCTCTGTGTCCCATTATTTCTGGGACACCCTGTATATAAAATAACTGAGCAGGTAATTAACATGAATATTTAGCCTTAAATTTAATATTGGTGATTTTAATGTTAATAATAAGAAACTGACCCCCAGGACAGGGCAGTCTAAACCTTTGCTGTCAGAAACTCGGTCACCACTCTTACCATCGAACTCGCCTAGTTCTGATGGGCTTTTAGTCCTTTAGATCTTTTTCTTTTTCTTACTACCAACCCTGAATTCTACCAAACACTGCTTCTCTTGGTCGCTCAAACAGTTTCTGTAAACGAGTCTTTACAGTACACGTCTTGCACGTGTTCCGTTTAAATGAATAAACTTGAATGGCGTGGGCTTATAAATTTCTTCGTTTTGAATGAATTAATCCCTAAGAAAATTCATCCAAAGTTGGCAAAATTTTTACGGGAACTTTGGTGAAAAACTATAACTATCGAAAAGGTGCGCAATATCGTGTTGGACTGTTGGACGATAGGCGCGTAAAGGTGTGTAAGATAGGTGAGGCTGTAAGCATATCGGAAGGAAGGCTGCGAAACATCCTACTCGAACAATTAGGGATGCGAAAGCATTGAGCAAGGTGGGTGCCGCATTTGCTGAATTCGGATCCAAAGCAAATGCCCAAATGACATTTGCAGCAATGTTTGGATCGATTTAAGAGATACCCAAGCCGATTTTGTGCGGCGATTTGTCACCATGGATGAGACATGGGTCCACCACTTCATGCCAGAAACCACTCAGCAGTCGAAGCAGTGGGTGGAATCCGGTGGTTCAGCGTCAAAGAAAGGCAAGTCGATCGCATCTGCTGAAAAGGTCATGGCCAGTGTGTTCTTGGATGCCAAAGGGATCTTGGTAATTGATTGCCTTGAGAGGCAGAAGAATTACTGGCGAATATTACTCTAATCTTCTTGACGACCTGGATGTCGTGTGAGTGGCTTGCTTGAAGAAGAAAAAACTCATTTTTCATCAGGACAACGCACCTGCTTACAAAAGTGTGTTGACAATTGGAAAACTGCAGGATTTAAGGTACGATTTGCTCGGTTATCCCCCTTTTTTCATGATTTGGCACCTTCAGACTTCCATCTCTTTGCACGCTTAAAGCAATTTGTTTCTGGAAAGCGCTTTGCGTCCAACGAAGAAGTTGGGAGGGCCGTAGATGAACATTTTAACAGCCTTCCAGACTTTCATTTTTGGAAAGGAATACTGCTATTGGAGAAACGTTGGACCAAGTGTGTTGAAGTCAAGGGAGATTATGTAGAAATATAAATTAATTTTTAACTGAAACTCACAGTCTTTTACTATTTTTCCCGTTTTTCCCTTTCCTTGTATTTCTACTTACCTCTCTTTTAGATAATTTATTGGACGTAGACAGTGGTTTTAAGTTTTCTGTCTTGTTGCCAAAATTCGTTAGTCTTTGGGTTATAACGCTCTCGTCATTCGTCAATAATTCCAGAATGCATTTTGATTCGATGAGATCTTTATAAGCTACGACCCTCTAAAATTTAACAAAAGTAACAAATGGCTATAAAAATGTTAAAAATTCTACTTACCGTTTGATAGTCGTAGAGCGTTCTGGATTTTTCCACATTTTTTTGTATGACATTCTAAAATATATAAAAAAGTGTAAAAAATGTGTTGCTATAATTCTTAAAACAGTTAGTTGTAATATTAACACTCAGGGTCGGATTTATTCTTAGCGTCATCCCTGAGCACTGAAGAAAATGCCGCCCTATCACCAAAATTTTACACAACATTATGGTTTTGATACACAATTTTTGTGAAGCGAAACTTCTTTATTGACGTATGGGGGAAATTTTATATGTTAAAAAAAATCGTCACACTTTTCCTATTACGATCGACCGTCGCGGCTGCGTTAGGCGAGTGGGGTAAGCGAACTCGATGTCGCTGTAAATGTGTTAGTCTCTTAGACCCGTGCCTCAATTTAAGCCTACTAAATTACCCCACTTTAGGCATTTTTATCAAAACTTTCAAATTTTTTTATCTATTAAAAATTCCACCTAATTTCAAAAAATCCCAAAAAAAAATTTATTATATTAATATTTTTGGGGTTTTTCTTATAATGGACCACTTCACATCTGTCAAAAATTCTGAGTAAAATTCAGAAGGATTTCTCATGTCACTAGAAAAATTCCCGTAAAATTTATTTGTAAATTTGAAATTGGCGGGAAGTTGCAGGGATGGCCTGTTGGGTCAACCGTTTTATTAATTATTTTTTTGCTTCAATCGTACCGATTTATGTTGAATATAAAGTTAAATAATATTTTAACTGTGAAACACAGTATCTGCATAATTTTTAGCCATTTTTTTTAGTATTATTACTATTGCTATTATTTTTTAGACTAACTCTGATGTTTCTTTTTTATTGAATTATCTTTTATTTACAAATGGAATTTTTTTAACATTTTTTTTTTCATAAGGTAAATCGAAAAAAAAAATCTGAGAATTGTGAGTAAATGAGTTTTAAGAAATTTTACCTTATAAGTTAAGCTAAAACACATACGTTATTTTATTTATTATAATAGATGATTTCAAAACAAATGCCCTTTTTAAAGCAACTTCGCCGCCCGATGTGTCCCCAATGTAAATCTGCTACAGTTAACACTTAAAAAAAGCTTTTAAAC
>JAHBCN010023977.1:0-12174 GCA_019359885.1 Listronotus oregonensis | reverse complement strand
TTAATAATTTATAAGGATATTTGTTAAGATATTCATCCACCTTTAAATTAGTACATTCAAGATATCAAATAAATTTGTAGGTATCAAGGCCAATATATTAAGAGCATATGTAAACCGGGTTTATTCAGATTTAATCGATTTCATTCAGTCGGAGCATAAAAAAGCAGGAGTTTTTAAACTACTTACTTTTTTTTTGGTTGTTTCACGGGGTTTTACTGGAGAGAAGAAATTTGGGCCACTTGGTTTTAATATTCCCTACGAATTTACTGACGGCGATTTAAAAATATGTTTATCGCAGCTCCATATGTTTTTGTTAGAATATGAGGATATTCCATTTAAGGAAAAAATTTAGACTTATTTAAAAATAGCTAGCAGTGTAAAAAAACTTGTTTACTTATTGATAAAAATAAACAAAAAGGATATCAGGAACAAAAAAATCAAGCACAGTTTAAAAAATAAAAGAATTGCAAAAAAATATTTAATAAAATTTTAAGATAAATATTCTGAATGTTCTTAATTTTTTTATTAGGTTCCCTAGTATTTTTTTAAAACAAGTAAATAATAAAAGCAACCTACAACTAAAAAAACCCAATTATAATTATTAATTATTCAGACATTAGAATACCAACCATTTTACAATATTTTATTACCTCTTTTGGTAAACGGGGGTGATGCCCAAGCAACTAAGATGCAGTTTTCTATTGTTTATTAAAATTTACATAAAATAGATACCAGAGAATTGATTTTTAAATTTAAAAAATATTGTGTAAGTCGTAGCAACCAAAAATGATAAATACAAAACTAAATGTAAATCATACATTACAATACAATATTTTATTATCGCTTTTAGTAAACGGGGTGATGTCCAAGAAAACTAAGATAAATTTTTTATTGTTTATTAAAATTTAAAAAAAATAAATAAAGAGTATTGTTTTTTTAATTAAAAATATTGTGTAAGTCGTAGCACCAAAAATGATGAATACAAAGCTAAATGTGAATCATACATTACAATACAATATTTTATTACCGCTTTTAGTAAACAGGGTGATGACCAACCAACTGAGATAAAGTTTTCTATTGTTTTTAAAAAATTTAATAAAATAGATACCAGAGTATTGATTTTTAAAAAAAAAAATATTTTTAAGCCGTAGCACCAAAAATGATGAAAAAAAACTAAATGTACATCATATTTTAATAAATTGTAATTTTTTAAAAAAATTTTAATGTTTTGCTGAAAAACAATTTAAAATTAATTAAGCTAGTGTATTTTATTTTTTTTTTTAATCTACTTTATTATTTAAAGAAGTGTGTGTTATATAAAATAAACACAATATTTTCACAAAACTATATTATGTAAAAAAAGGACATATTTTGGGAAAAAAAAAGGGACAAGAATTTTAAATACTATTTTTTTTTTATAGGCGTTTCTTAACACTTTTTTTTACTAAATGCTCTCATAATCGTCATTCAGTTGTGTACAATTTCAAGAATTGTTTATTTAGTTAAACCAACAAGTTAAAATATTATTTACACGTTCTCAAAGTAAACAATAATTAAAATTTTTTTTGTATCACAAAAAAAAATACTATAACTTTACCCACTAAAGGAAAGAACTGTTTTTTTTTTTTTGGGGTAGGTTTTCCCCGTCCTGCTGTTTACACTTAAGAGAATACTGGTGCATCTTATTCCTATTAAAACGTTTCCAAAACTGTTTTTGTAATTTTTATATGAAATCGTTTTTGTTTTTTCCGTCAGCAATCGCGGAAAATCATCTTGCGGATTTTTTTTTTTATTAAATTTTTATGCAAAAAACAACACTTTTTTAAAAAAAAAAATTTTTCCCATTTTTTTTCCCCAGTTTGTTCTGGAGATGTTGCACTTGTGGCAAATGATTTCTGGAGATGTTGCATTTGTTGGAACTCTTCGAATTATCTTCGATAGTAAATAATTGAGATGTTAACACTATGTTATACTTTGAAAAAACCTTTTTTTTACAACATTTTTTTTTTAAAATATGAAAAAAAACTTTTTTTTTTAATTCTTCTTTTTTTTATTGTTAAAATAGTACACTTATGATAAAATATGTATTTAAAAAATATCAATCGATTAAAATATTATATATCTTAAACTTGTGGGGGTTTTTTTTGATATTAATAGATTTTGTTCGATTTTACATTAAGTTTAATTAAAAGATAATATTACACTCTATCAGGAACATGTAGGCGTCAATCTTGTATTTAAAGGTTACGGTAGGGCAAACCATTTTCAGGATATAAACACACCGGCATAATTAGGGAACGGGAAAAAAATTTTCACTAAGTTTGACTTTTTTTTTGAACCCCACTCGATTTTGATTTTTTTTTTTAAATTGTAGCCGGTTCTTTAAGAATACGTTAGAGGTATTGCTGTTTTTTAAAAAATTGGTCTTAATGTCAATACGGGGAAAAAAAAAAAGTAATGTTTTTTTTTCAATTTTTGGGACACTTTTGTAGAGTGAACGAAAAAAAATTCGTATCGTTCGATAAAGCGATATTAAAGATTGATCCTTTTTTGAGCATTTTTTTTTTTTATTCACTCGGATACCTCAAATTTTAAAGACGCTACAGGGGTTGTTAAAAATAGTGCATTGGCCTACTTTATAAAGGTCAATGAATTTTCCTTAATCTTCTTTGATATGTTATAGAGACCATTAAGTCTAAAATCGTTATGGCATTAACTTTTTTCCCCCACAGTGTTACCGTTACCTATACGGGGGTAATCTATTGCCACCATTTCGTATTACCGTTTTGTTTATGTCATCGGATATTGTCAAAGTTGGGGAAAAAATCAGATTCAAAATTTTATTTCTAAAACCCCAACAGATATATCCCACTAATGTGGCTGGGGGCCCTAGCGTTGATTGAAAAATTAGATTTTTACTTTATGTTGCTGATGTGTTAGGAAACAAAAAAAATCTACCGTAATGTCAGACGTTGGAGGCAAACGGGGGGGGTAAAAAAGGATTCCAGGCCAAGGTAAAAAACGAATAACCAGGGGTAGAGATGACAGATTTGTAGTCTTACAAAGTTTTCGAAACAGGCGTAGAACTGGCCACAAATAAGAAACGAGATGGAGGAAGTACGGGGAAAAAGAACAAGGATCGGACCATTAGTAGAAGACTCAAAGAAGTTGGTTTGAAGGCCTAAAAGAAGAAAGCTCCACAACTTCAGCGACGCCACCCATTTTTGAGACTACACTTTGCTAGGGAGCAGAAAATTGGGAAAATGACCAGTGGGGAAAAGTTCTTTTTTTTGGATGAGAGCCGCTTTTGCGTTAACTCAACCCCTGGCAGGGGAGAGACTATATCGCCGCCGAGGAGAAGCAAATGAACAGTTTAATTTTTTTCCCCAAAGTTTCCTTCGGTGGAGGTTCGGTAATGGTCTGGGGGGGATATGTTTAGGGGGGCCCAACAGACTTGGTTGTTGTTAATAGGCTTTAAATGCACATGGATATATCCAAAAATATCCTACAACCGCATGTCGTACCATTCGCCCCCCCCATCGGAGACAACTTTTTTTTTGATGCACGACAATGCCCGCCCCCCCCGTGGCCCGTTGGTCTCCGACTTCCTAAATGTTGTCGAAATAAGGGCAATGGATTGGCCAGCATGTTCTCCAGACTTATCCGATCGAACATGTCTGGGACATGTTAGGTCGTCGATTAAGATCCAGGATTCCCGCAGTCCAAAATCCCGAACAAGCAGCAGCAGCTCTTGTTGAGATCTGGGATAATCTGCCTCAAGAGTTGATTGATAATGTTATTATGAGTATGGGAAGACGGATGACTGCGATCATAAGGGCGTGGAGGTCACAGCGTTATTAAAACAATAATTATTTTATTGTTGGTGTTTTAAATCGTTATCTTTTGTTAATTTATTGTTCTTGTTTTTCGTTTGGCCCGTTGGCCTTTAAACACGCTCCAATTTATGCACTAAAGCACAAATTGGACCAGTCCTAACCCCGGGATCAAGTGTGAAGGAAGGCCTTCGAAAATACCATTTCACAAAATAAAAAAACATGGAAGGGATTTTATTTATCCCTGTTAGGTAACGGTAACACTTTTGGAATAAAAGTTAATGCCATAACGATTTTAGACTTAATGGTCTCTATAACATATCAAAGAAGATTAAGGAAAATTCATTGACCTTTATAAAGTAGGCCAATGCACTATTTTTAACAACACCAAGTAGCGTCTTTAAATTTGAGGTATCCGAGGAATAAAAAAAAAAATGCTTAAAGGATCAATCTTTAATTTCGCTTTATCGAACGATATCGAATTTTATTCGTTCACTTACAGATGTCCCAAAAATTGACAAAAAAACATTACTTTTTTTGCCCGTATATGAATTAAGACCAATTGTTTAAAATCAGCAATATTCTAACGTATTCTTAAAGAACCAGGTTTCAATTTAACAAAAAAAAAAAGTCAAAATCGAGTGAAGGGTTCAAGAGAAAATTAAAGTCAAACTTAGTGTAAATTTTACCCATTCCCCTAATTATGCCGGTGTTTTAGTTAAGTATAATAATAATATTTAATATACAGTGTAAAGTTGGATTTTTTTAATAAATATTTTAAGTGGCTTCCTTTTCTATAAAAAATATATTTATGATAAAAGGCAAAAGTAACATTTTATTTTGTGACAAGGGAAGTTTGACGACGACGGCGGAGGTTCCACGCCTTCGAACAAAATAAAATAACTTTTATCAGATTTATCATACACTATTTTTTCTACAAACACCTTTTGGTCCAAATTAATGATTTTTTTATCTTGACATTATTATTATTTTTAAAATCTAATTTCATCCAATTTATCTATAAAATAAGTTGCTAAGGTAAAAAAATCAAATTTGTTGATTTGTCTTTTTGACAAGAATGTCAAAAATCCAATTTTGTTCGATGGAAAGTGATCAAGAAAAATTAATTTCTCCCCGTGGAAATCGAAGAAGCGATAAAGCTATTTTTGAATTATTGCCTGGTAAGTCAAAGCAAAAATAGAATTTCATAGGATCGCTTCAAAATGGTGTGATTAGAAAATGTTAGTAAAGAACGCCAGTGAAAAAGGGGCTCCTTGCGTACTTTGAAGAAAAGTTCACAATATGGAAATCGTCAGCTCTGGTCAAATTACTCCATGTTAAAGGCGATGATAAACATAAAAAGGATATAAGTAGATATTACAAGCTATTGCATTTTTAAAACCAAAGGATATTGACCGAAAAGTCTAAAATATTGTCAAAAGAAACACTTCATATTTTCTTTGTGAATAAAATATTTTACTTAAAAAATAAACAATATTTTATTCAGATTAAAATGTTTCTTCAATACATACTGAAAATTTTAAGTGGTTTTCGACCGTCGCCAATCGATCCCGCGGACCAAGTTCCAGATTTAAAAAAAAAAAAACCTTTTTGAGACACCTTTGTATTCAAATTAGAAAAAACACTATACAGTCGTTTTACATCATCGAAAAGAAACACTTTTTTGCTGTTGATTGTATTTAACAAAAAGTCAAAATTTGACAGCCGTCATCCTGTTACGATCGTTTAGGTTGCCGATATCTAAACATATAAACTTTTCGTTCGCAATGACATTTACATTATCAAGTGTGACTTTTCAATAAACAGGGTTTGTCATTAAGAAGATTTAAAATTTTTTGAAAATTTGGGAAATTGGACATGGAAAATCGATTTGCGAGAATTAGAGAAACATGATAATGTCAATAAAATATGGTTTATTCTTTAAGTATAATTTTATTATTTATTTTATTTTTTCCAAACGACATCGAAGAAAAATTAAAATTGGGCAGTTGAGTTTAACTTCCCAATCCTTCCATCAATAAATTCAGATCTCAAATTTTGGACATATTGGAAAAATATTTTTTATAGGAAAAAACGCAACTTAAAATATTAATCGCATTTTTCAAAAAAAGAAACTTGTTTTTGATTTATTAAATTTATTCCAAATTAGAGATTCACGCTGTATATATTTTTCAGGTTCTGACCTACACGGCGGGCGAAATCAATTATGGAGGAAGGGTAACTGACGATTACGAAGATGCCTTATGAATGAAATTAGCCGATTACTACAAACAAGAAGTTGTAAATGAAGAATATGTTTTTGATAAGAACAAATTCTACCATCAAGTAAGTCTATCGCACTTTATTAGGTAAGATCTCCTTGGTACTTTTTTACTCGTAAATAGTTTAAAATTAATTAATTTGGAACAAGGTTTTTTACATCTTGTACAGGAAATAAACTTAACAACAAAAGGTTTGATCGGTCAACAATTTTTTAACAATTAGAAACTTTGTCATGTAGAAGTCGATTTTTGTTTGTAGAAATCAAACCTAAAATTTTTAAATTAATTTTAAGGTTCCATCCGTTTAAAAATATAACGCATATATTTAAAAAATATGTAGTGAAGAATTATAAAATTTTACCTTCCATAAGCCTTTTTTTATTTAACGAGTCAAAACTTGACAGAAGGGGTACTTACTTGATGTTCCAATGATATAAGAAAGCATAAATAATTACTAAATTACCATTTTAAGTTGCATGGGATATTGTTGATTTGATCGGTTAGATAATTCTAGTTTTTCGTGTATTTTAAACATTTTTTTCAGTTACCTACCACCTCACTGTTTATGGATTATATGGATTTTATTAAATCATTTCCTAAAACACGATCCAGAATTATTTGGAATGCATGCCAATGCAGATATCACGTTGCGCAATCTTCAACCTATAAATGCTTATCAACGTTACTATTATTGAAACCAAAGATGGGGGGATGCGGCTGAAGTCAAAAAAAGAAGTCACCACATCGGTAGCAAAAAATATTTTGAACAATTGGAATCCGTTTGATTTAGGCTTATTTCGGAAAGGTAAATAAAAAAAAATTAACTAACTAACGTGGGCGTACTGGATTTTGCTTCGAGACGGCGAAGCTGTTCGAGATTCAAGCAGAAGGTAGATCTGTCTTATAAGTTAGAGAATATGACTAAAAATGCTTAAATGCCACAGAAGGTATACAAAAAAAAATCTAGGTGCACGGCAGGGCTTCAGGCTAAATTTAGCACGCAGTGTGTATATTACCCGAAGGGTTTCAAAGTGTTTCTAGTATTACTATCATAATTTCGTTATCGTTCCACAGAAGTGCATGAGATTTGGTATGTGAATTCACTTAAGTATTTTAATTACCTGTAAAAAATGAGAAAGTTATGACGAGTGGTTTCTGAAATATCCGAAAAATTATCACTTCCCCTCCAATCCAAATAAACTTATGTAAAATTGAGCCAAAGCCTTCTAAAATCTCGGCCTTCTAAAGCCCCAGATCTAAAAAAACTTGCCAAGTCAAACAATAGTGAAACAAAATTGTAGACATTTTAGATCTCAGTACTTTAAAAGCCAGATTTTTGGATGGGAACGGTCTTTATTTTCATACGTCCTTTGGTATTATATATAAAATAAATATACAGGTGCGTCAACGGAGTTGTCGCCTTTAATAGCTTACATGCCATAAAAATACAAGAGAAGTTGATTATAGATATTATGGGATGAGAAGAGATTATAACTTTAGAATATACTATAACATATATGTTGGTTAAAAAAAGTGGGACAGAAAAGAAATTTTTTAAGAAAACCGAGTAATAAAAACATTTATTAATCTCAAAATTTAAGATTTTTAATAAAATGTACAACACACAACAACAAGTGGTTTGCACTTTCTTTCCGTAGTATGTCCCATTTTTAAACCTTGAGACGTCTTTACTGATCACTTCCTTGGCCCGGTTACCGTTATGAGTAAAGGCGTTTATTCATAACTTTATAGGCAGAGTGTTTATTTACTATGAACTTTTTTTGGGAAACCGAAAGGACTCTGTAATATACAGAGTTGAACAAATTAAACTTCGTCAACGATGCTGAAGCAACTTTAATTAAGCCCTTGTTGTGTTATTTTCCGCTATTAGCATATACTGCCTTGTACGAAAACGAAATATGATATCCTAATATTTTTTAGATATCCAGTACTATATGAGGAATCCCTAAATACTGTCCTTATTCAAGAAGGCATAAGATATAACAGATTGTTGGTTGTCATAAAATCATCCCTACTAGACCTACTAGCACTAAAGGGTCTTGTGGTAATGTCAGAAGTCTTAGAAAAAATGTCGCTAAGTTTGTTCACCAATATGGTACCTCAGTTGTGGGCTAATAAAGCATATCCATCTTTGAAACCACTAGGTAACAAAAAACAACAAAAACGTTTTTTTTTTTTTTTAAGTATTAGTCCATCTTCCCCAAAATTTTAAAAATAAACAAAATAATATAGTTAAGTGTTTTTGATCGATTGCAGAAGTAATATTAAGTTTTAGTAATCATAATACCAACGCAAAATTACATTGCGAATAAAAAATTTCTAAGAGCTCTTTTGTTTTTAGTGCAGACCTACCCTAAAGCATGACAATAAATCTATAAACAAATTTTTGCTAGGTAACCACGTAGCATATTTACTTACTAATCCCTACACAACCACATATTTTGATATTTATGGGAAATGCCAGCTTAAAAATGCAGGGGATCCTGTATTGTAGAGATTACAATAAACAAAAACTAAACCAATTAATTTTTTTAGGCGCCTGGGTATCTGACCTAAACGCCAGGTGTCAATTTCTGAATAAGTGGGTAGTTAAGGGAATTCCACCAATTTTTTGGATATCTGGCTTTTATTTTCCTCAAGCATTTTTAACAGGAACCCTTCAAAATTTTGCAAGGAAACATATTGTGTCAATCGATACTATTAATTTTGCGTTTAAGGTAAGATTATAGCATTTAAATGCCAACAGACATTATCCTTTATAAGTAGAAGTGTAGACAAATTTAATGTATCCAAAGTAATTAACCACAAACAAGTAATGTTATATCACAACGCCAAAATCATTGCATCTTTTTAAAGTCTAAGTTTTTGCTGGTTTTGACAGGAAATTCAACCAATTTAACCTTTTTAAAGCAAATTTATTTATTTTACAAACGTAAGGTTTAATTTATTCCAACACTTAGAAAGACCTGAGGATATGCACCTTGTACAGGACTTGTGTTTGCTTTTTTATGTAACACTCACAAATTTTGACTGATCTCTGTTCCAAAAAGAATTGCCCCACAAGCGTTTAAGACCCTTCAGAATCTTACGATTCCTAAACTATACATTCAAAAACCTCTGATTTCTTTGAATAAAATGTCAACATATACAACTCTATCTATCGAAGGTTATAAAGGTGTCCAATGGTACAGGCTACTTAGTAATAAAATACTAAAAACGAAATTTCAAAAATCCTATCAGTTGATGATATTTTTAAAAGATATCGTATTATTGTAAAAACATTTTACACTTTACAGAACATGTAGTCGTCTTAGCCACACCGTACGATTCCATCCCTTTGTAATCTCCGTAATTTTAATGCAATTAGCAAACATACATATTATATATGTGTGTGTATACTTAACAATGTCTAGATTTAATTTGTGTTTAGGCACCCAGAGGAGTTTTATCCTGTTGTTCCTGGTGGTTCTTTTAGGTTGTTCAGATACTCTATCGTGATCGTGAATGTAAAACGATGGGAATTCAATGCTTTCAGGGTCTGAAACTGTCTGAGAGAACAGAGGTTACTACAAAATTTGAAAATAACCAATAAAATAAACCAAATGTAATATACAAACTGTTTTGGCAGGGCTATCATGTCCTGGTAGTTAAAACACCGGATCTATTTATTTTCAATTATATTTAAACACACACGAAATTGTTTGGGAAGCAAATTTGTTGCTTGCAGATGCAAGATTACAATAGCAAATGGTTTTAAAACCATTTGAATCACCAACCTAAACTTTTTTTAAAATACGATTTTGTAACTTTGTAGTAAGCAATCCCAAAAATTAAATGCGTTTTTATAAAGTTGAGATTCCACTTTTTTATAATAGGTCAGTTTAAAGGTTTCAAAGAGCGATTCTGCCTTTGTATAGTTTAATATTTAATAAAAGGTAAACAAATTTTTCCTAAGTGCTATTTATATACCTATTTCCCGATTATGTTTCTACATCGAGTTAAAACTTTATAATAAATTATGTAGAATGTTTTGTTTTTACATTAGAGCCTTTAGCAGTATCTAAAGTGGTTCTGATGTTTGTATAAACTATACTTGACAAATATATAACTAAAAATTATAGGTTCTCAACTACTTTCCTGATGTAAGACCAGACGATGGATGCTGCATTTGGGGTTTATTTTTAGAAGGAGCTAGATGGAATGCGACAACTGCTATTTTAGATGAATCTAATCCAAAGGAGCTTTATACAGGTAAAACATTGTAAATTAGGAACAATTATATATGATGTATATTTGTCACATATACAGGATGGCCAAGAAGGTCTAAAACAATTTAGATTTTTTTCTTATTGCGGTATTAAAGTTTTCTGGTAATCAATAACCTAAAATAAACATTTTGACACCTATCACACACTAACAAGTATTAGCTTTTAGACACAGGGTTTGAAACTAGTAATGCATCACATCTACAGTAATCAATAAGTTTTTCTAGGGTTACTCGCCTGAAAGTTTCTAAAAAATGGAACCACTTTGGTCCTTGTCCCGGAATATACCTAACTGAGCCTGATCAGTCCAATATGACTTATAGTGGTAACTTTCATTAGGGTTATGTTTATATATACTCCTGTTCAAATTAGTTTCCTTCTTTGTCTATATTCTCACCATAATAGGATTATCCATATCCTTAAATTCTCCTTCTTGTGCAGCTACTTCGTCGGACACTTGTTTTGGAACATAACTCCTAAAGTTAAGTGAGATTGTGGTTTTTTAATTACTGTCGGAAAAGTTTTCACTTTGACGTCGTTTTACAGACTTGTGTAAATAATGTAGATTGTTTGCCATTCTGTGTTAACTTGGATATTAGTTTTGCCAAGGGTTTATACGTATTTTTCAATGTAACAGCAGTTTCATAAAGACCAACTTTTAGTTATTCATTTTACCTTGGGCGAACGTTCGTCAAGAATATTTAAATTACTTAAAATGTATTTAAAGCTAAAAATCGTTTGAAAATATTTTATGATTTTGAAAAATATTTTACTTGGTAATTATTTCCTTTTTCGCCTCAACCGCTCCTCAAATTTACATATCCGCACGCAGCATAGTACCAATTGCTCTAATTTTTTTAGTAATATAAATCTATTTTATATTCTTTTACAAGCTCTAAAATTGTTTACATATTATATTTTTAGAAATGCCTGTAATCTGGCTTATTCCCCAAGAACATCATGTACGACCAAAGGGTGTCTATGAATGTCCTGTTTACAAAACCCTGACAAGAGCTGGAGTGCTTTCACCACCGGTCACTCAACAAACTACGTTTTGGCCATTGAACTACCATGCCATAAACCGGAGCCACACTGGATAAAAAGAGGCGTTGCTTTGATTTGCGCTTTGGATTATTAGGAATTAAGTGTTATATTTATCAGAGTTTTAATAAATATTTAGTATTCTATTGGTTTCTTGCGTATGTATATAGAACATAAACAATACGTTAAATTAAAATTATTTAAATTTAGATTTATACTAGGGATGTTCAATAAGTTTTGCGGTTCGATAAGAGAGGGCGTTGCTGCTAGCCTAATTTTTTTGTGTTATGTTGGTACACTCTTCATATGAACGTATGTGAAGTTTCATTTAAATCTATCAGTTCATTCTTTGTTTACAAGCCATTTAATATTGACGTGTCACAGTATTTTTTTACAATGAAAAAAATCAAGCATCATGCAGTAATTGATTTGTTATTTTTGGAAGGTTTAAAAGCAAAGGAAATTTATGAACGAATGTTGAAAGTGTATAAGGACTCTTCGCCTTCAATTAGTACAGTAGAAAGATGGGTTGCTAAATTTAAACGTGGTTGTACAAACCCTGAAGACGATCCACGTCAAGGACCTCCAAAAACAGCAACACCAGAAATCGTAGAACAAATACAGGATATCGTATTGGAAAACCGTCGAGTGACTGAAAGAGATTTGGCATAGGCATCTCATTGGGCAGTGTAAGCAATATTTTACTAGCGGATGCAGACAGCTCGCGAAAAG
>JAHBCN010023976.1:0-12304 GCA_019359885.1 Listronotus oregonensis | reverse complement strand
TTATTTACGGTCCCTTTTAATAAAAAATTTTCCCATTACATTATGTAAATGTTGTCGGCACGTTTCATGTTTCTTTTTTTTTTGACTCAAATGATTTAAACCCTGTCACTCCAATTTGGGCCCACGATTTATCCCCCAAAAAAAGTCCCGGAAAACAGAAAAGAGCTTTTTTTTATTGCATCCACAAACCCAATCGTTTCTTGAGTACACTTCACGTTTAAAAATTGTCTTTTGTACTTTTTCCCCGACTTGAGCCTTCTTTTTCGATGGAAATATCTGTTAAAGGACGTCCCCCTTTTGCTTTAATTTAATTTTTTCTTTCGTAGGTGTACTTTTAAAACCCTTTTTTTAACATTTAAAAATTATCGATAATATCCATCTCAAAATATGAATATTAATAAAGGGAAAAAAAAATTATAACGCTTATAACAGTACGCGAAAATTTTAGTTTTTTTATACAGAAAAGGCGGTACCGATAACTGCCCCGAACAACTCGTAAAAACCTAATCACTACCCCCTCAGCCTGCGTAAAATGCAGAACATATTCCCGTCTAAACAACGGTATTAAAATAAAAAGGCGGGGGGAGTCGCGACGCCCAGAGGCGGGGGCAAATTACGAGCACAGAACCACATTGTGTCGCCCTGCTAAATTTATATGGTCAAGCGCGTGGAGATATGTTGTTGACTACGTCAGGCCAGCAATGTCGCGCAGTTCGTTCAATGTAACTTGTCTCGGGGTTCGTTCGAAGTTACTTGTCGCTTATCTTCCATATCGTGTTCCAATACGTTTAATTTTTTTTTAATTAAACACAAATAATTTAAACATCAGAAACATTTATTTATTTTAGATTTAAGGCTTATTTTCTTTTTTTTTTGGTGGTTCTGCAGCTCTGCAGCTCTTATGTACCAGCCGCCACTGGTAACATTAGTTACCGCACAGTTGTAGATAAAATATATTAGCATAGCTATAATACATAATTATTAAAATAATAATAATGGGTATAAAACAAAATATCGTATTTATTAAAAAATATACAGAAAGGAACATAATTGTAGTCACAGCAGTGTACTGAATGATTTTTACTCTGAAAATAATAAAAATTATTAAAACGTTTATTTTAAATACCAAATGTGTCATGCAGGGTAGTTAGTTATAAATAGGTTGTAAATGAAATTATTTCCCATGTAAGCATTTCCATGGAAATGGAAATATTGGAGATTTCCGACAAGTCTCGGAAATATTGGAAATTATGGTAATATCGAAAAAAAAATAAGAATGCATGCTTAACCATCAAAATAAAGTTTTTTTTATAGGTTCCGGGTGGTGCGTCGCCGAGCGGAACATAGGAAATCCCTTGTAAATTTTAAGGGGGTCGATTATTGGCTCCCCTGTACAGGGCGTCTTATTTTCGTTTGTTTTACGGGGTTTCTCGCTTATGAGTGAAGTTACAAAGATGCGGTTTTCGCGACACCGTACTACTTTTTTGTCAAACGAAAGATCCGCAAACAGATTTGTCCTAGCCCCCAGTTTCTTGCCATAGGGTGATTATAAAAAAATTTTTCTCCCAAAAGAAAACTTAACTACAAATTTTTATAAATACTGCGAATTGGTGACCATGATGTTTATGCATTGTTATAGGTCTTAGTTTCAAAGTTTTTAAAATAAAGAGCAGGCTCGCAACTCTCTAAAGGCATTTTCCGTTCTCTTAATTCCTCAATTGTTTCATACCTCCTCGAGTATATTTTACCTTCTAAATATCCCCACAAAAAAAAATTAAAAGAGAGGTGGAGCCGTGTCCATCGAATAGGCCGGGGGCTATAAATCAATTGGAAAGTGCTTTAAATGTTGTATCACTGAAGTTGAGAGGGAGCTCCCCTTTTAAATAGATGTCATTTACTTAAACCCAAAAGGGAATATCTTCCTTGGTCATTGCTTCTTCTTGAAGATTTGTATGTATCTATCAGAATTCAAATTTCCTTGGTAAATACAATATTCAATTCTTCTTCCCAAAATGAAACAAGAAACATTAAATTTTAAAACCCCTTTCCCTGGCGTTCCCTGGGAAAAATAACGTGTTCTTTTCTGGCTCCAAAACCTTTGAGTTATTCCTTTTGATGATACCCGCACTGGTAAAATGGGTTTCGTCCGACCAAATATCTTCCTTCAAAAATTTTTCTGCCTTTCAAATTGAGAAACCATTAAACTCCAATTCCGCTCAGGATCGCCAGGATGGATTGTCACAAGTTTATACTTTGTAAGGTTTAAATTTATGTTTTTCAATATTTTTCGACTTTTTATTTTGGATATTCCGATATTTTCTTCTATTTGCCTGCAAGATGTCCCTGGGTTATTTTTAACTGATGCCAAAATATTTATTTTAGCTACTTATTATCTTTACTATAATTTTTCGGCCTAGGTTTATTAAATGACCCATATTGAATTAGATTTTTTTTTTTACGAAATATCCCTATCAGGCTGTCTTCTTTTAGGATATCTATATAGAAATCGAAAAAAAGTCAAATTTGAAAAAAGTATGATTCGTTCTTTTAACGTACCTATTTAAATAAAGCTCCGCCACCTCATCGACGTCTTCGTAGGATAATATGAAACATCTATTCATATCATACTTTTCAAAATGTTCAAAATTTTGGTTTTGTGCCATATTTTTTAGATAAATGATAACGATAATCTAGGAACTAGCATTAAAAAATTCAATATCAATCATTTGACGTTGATTAATTTGACTGTCATTTTTAGAAAGCTCTCAGTGTGGCAAATAACATGACGAAAAAATATGCGGGGTGTTCCATTTAAAAAAGGGTAACTTTGGTTAATATCTCAAAAAAAGTAAATCCGAGAAACATTTCAAGTACGCCACTGTATTCTGCGTAAAAAGTTCTATAAGGGCCCTTTTTATCTTTTCGATAAGTTATCAGATACCTGAGAAACGAGGGGAACCGAAAATACAACTTTTTTTAAAAACACCTGTAGGAAGAAACTAAGGGGGGTAGGACAAATCTGTTTGCGGTACTTTCGTTTGACAAAAAGTAGCACGGTGTCGCAAAAACCGCATCTTTGTAACTTTACTCATAAGCGAGAAACCCCGTAAAACACACGAAAATAGGACACCCTGTACATTTTACAGAAAAAATGTAAGATAACTTTTTGAAGTGAACAATCTGACAAACCTTCGTGCAAAGTTTCCAAAAATTTTAATAAGCGAATCTTGAATTATTTAATTAAATGTAATTGTAAAATTACCAAATGTTCGGTTTAGGTAAAACCAAACAGGCACCAGTAAAATGAATATTGTCCCTGACATGAGAAAGAGTTTCAATACATCAGTGACAGTCGGTATTTGAAAAAAAATATGAATTATTCAACTGACGAAAAAGTATCCATAATTAAGTGGCATTATGGGGAAAAGTTTTAAGGATCAAATGTTTTCAGTTTATTTCCCCGCCAAGCCCATTCCGTCCATTTCAACTATTAAACGTATTGTCAGTAAGTTTGACTCCAAAGGTACCGTAATAAATAATTGTAAATGTTGAGCTTAGGATATCGGAAATAGAGCCAAAGAAAGAGAGAACAGAGATCTTAATATTCTACTGAGTGTGGAGGAAAACAAAATGGTTAGTACAAGGGTTCTTGCGCAAGAGGTAAATAAACATCATACAACGGTATTGCACACTTTGAAAAAACACAAAAATTATTCTTATATATTCGAAAAACATCACGCGCTGCAGGAAGGAGATGAAGAGCGTTGTTTTGAAATGATGAAAAGAGCAAATAACGATAGGAATTTTTTAAGAAATATTTGTTTTACCGATGAATGTACATTCACCCTCAACAATGAACCAAATGTTCTGAATTGCCGGTATTGGAGCCAAGAAAATGAACATCTCTTTGTTCATACTCGGACACAATATCCCCAAAAAACAAATGTATTCGTGGGAATTATTGGACACCATATCATTGGACCCTTTTTATGGACTATAACCTGACAGCAGAAACCTATTTGGACTTATTTCAAAATCAAATTGGACCCGCCTTGGAAGAAGTTGTTAGGGAAGATTAAATGATCTGGTACCAAATGGATGGTTGCCCCACCCATAATGCCCGTATGGTTGGAGAGTACCTGGAAAATGTTTTTAACGCAATATTATTGGTCCACGGTACCGGATACTTTCGCCAGCCAGGTCACTTGATCTTTCACCGAATGACTTCTTTATGTGGGGTCACTTAAAAAGTGTCATTTATAAAAGTGTTAAATTTGAGAATCTAAATCAGCTACAAAACGCTATTTCGTTAGAATGTAATAAAATTTCGCAATATCAACTAAAACTAAGCAACGTTAGAAATGCATTTTATGATCGGTCTATTTTTCCACACCTAGTAAAATATTATGAGACCAGTTCTCTCTTTTTTCTGATCTATTTTCGATCTTCTGAGTTAAACATTAACAATTATTTATTGCGCTTGCTTTGGACTCGAATTTACCGACAATACGTTTAATGGTTGAAATGGACCAGATAGGCTTAATGAAAAAATAAATTGAAAATATTTCAGATACTGCTATTGCTTTAATTAAATTCTAGTATGATAAAATTATTCTTTTAATGATCGATAGTAATAATTGTTATTAGTTAACCTAATTGTTACATTAAATAAAAGGTTTGAAAAATGTTGACGCGTCTTTTACTTCGAATTTAATGGTTGTGAGATTGATAAAACGAAAAAAAATCCTTGTATTCGGCTTTACGTCAGATTTGACAAAACCTCAAGCGTCAAGTATACTACTTTACATGTGGCGTGGAATCGTGTGCATAGTATAAGGAATAAAACTTTGGTAAATTTTGGAATCGTTTTTTCTCAGAAATGGTAAATTTAAGAGGAAAAAGTGTAGGTAACATTTTTGTGGATAATTGTATGATTTACAATTTTTATTTAAGCTATTTTTATCATAAAACCCACTGTTTCGCTAAAAAATCCAAAAAACCCATTTTTTTGAACTTTGACCATTTATAAAATGTTTTGCACACTTGGGATCAATGGAGACTTTTCACAATTTCATTATAATGGTATCCTTAATGTACATATAAATTTTCAGCTTCTTGAATATTTATGCAAGGGTGAATGTCTATTTTGACTGGATAAATGATACTGGATTGAATATTAGTTATCACGTGAAAACAACGGATTGGTAATCACGGACCTATTATATGGCTTTACCTTTACTTTTAAGGCATTGATTATGGCACAACTAATTGAGGCACTTTAGAAATACTATTTAAACTTTGGTTGGGAAAAATAAAGGTATACGCTGTTAAATATGTAACAATATACAAATTAAGACATCAGCATTTCAACCTACTGAAAGTTACCATGCATTTCTTACCTATTCCAGTAAGATCTCCCCTCATCCAAGTTATCCAAAAACTCATGCAAGATGAATTCTCTCATCGCCACCCAATATGTGTCAAAATAGTTCTGCCAATCAATTGAGGTTATGTCAAATGCAAAAATTTTCTTATCTTTTTCATTCATGGTGTTCCACAAATTTCTGGTATTGGTTGCTTCAAAAGACCACTCGCTCAGTGTGAAATATGAAAGTACGTCCACAAATTTTTCTATTTTCAAATAGGCATTTACAAGTCTAAATAATAATTAAATAAAATCCTAAATAAAATGTTGCAAATGGCTGTTAAAATAAAATATACTAACCATGCCGCCGCCAGAAAAAAAAGTAGAGGGGATCAAAAAGGTCAATTTACTAGTCCAGAATTAATTGAATTAAAAACACAAATAAAAATACCACAACTTTAATATACACTGTGTTAAAAAAGTCCCGGACCCCCTTAATAATTCGTGAACGCGCCCTTTTATCAAAAAGTGTAACAAAGAAAAATTATAGATCTCTTTCAGATCTACATTAGGAAGATAACTTTGCATATACAGGAGGCATCACAACAGTAGTAGAGACCAAAGTTACCCTTTTTTAAATGGAATGGTATATTTTTTTATGTATTTTCCGATTCTACGTAAAATTTTAACACAACTTCATGTAACATATGCTATACCTAACTTCAATAGATTAAAAGATACAATGGTTTAAAAAAGTACTTTATCAATAAAAATGTTATTTTATTAGTTACTTTTTAAACGTTTTTACCTGTTGAGTAGTTTCATTACTTTTTTGCTTATTTATGACATCCGTAAGTGTCAGATTACTCATAATTATTGTCTTATTAAACACGTGAATTAATTTATAAATTAGTTTTAATTTTATTTTATTAAGTATGTCACTTACTGAGAGAGAAAGAATCACACTTCTTATAATTCGAGGATTCGGAGATCGCTAGCGATCTTACCAACAAACCCAAGACCTTTTCAATGCAACATTTCAAGACCACACACCAATTTCGAAATCTACAGTGATAAAAACAATTCAGAGATTTGAACAAACTGAATGTTGCAAAGACCGTCAACGAACAGGGAGGCCAAAAACCGTAAGCAAAAACAACATTTTGTTGAAGACCCAAATTAATTATTACTATGTTTTGGGTGTAATTGCAAAATTTAAGCCTTTAGAAAGAACAAGAGATTAAGCATCTACAGATTGTAGTTTTCAAACAGCTAGCCTAAAAAAAGCGGCCGGGAAAACGAATTTTCTATCAATTCGCAGAAAATATTAATATTTTTAAAAAACTAAATTAATAGTTATAGAGTTTCCAAATAAGACATCGTTATTTTCTTTTAGGGTGGTTTAAAAAGCTAGTTTGTTTTATTTTTGTTGTTAACAAGTAAAGTTTAGTGAGATGTTGTTATTAGTATGTTTAATCCTTTATTCGCGTTGTGTTTGTTTGTAGTTTCTTAATTATTTTGAATAATTTATAGTAAAATTTATAAATAATAACGTATGTAAGGTATACAAAGTCATAAAATTGATTTTTTAAACAATTATGTTCACATATTTTGTATTTGTTCCACCAGTCACAATTTAATATTTTTTTAATTGTTTTTACTTAGGCTATCAATCTAATTTTTGATTCAAACCGAAATATATAGAATAGATGTTATGTTAAGAAAACCATCTTACTTAAAAGTAAAGCGGCCGAACTGAAATTGTTTTTCAACCGTGGTCAGAGAGAAAGATTTTTCAGTGTCCCACCAGTCACATTCGTTAAAGTTATAATTACAAAGAACTCATAAATTATTCGGTTATTTCTTTAAAGGATGTTGTTTATTAGTTATTTACCTATGTTTCAAGATACATTACCATTGTATAAGTCTCGAAAAAATAATTATAGCGCATTGTAAGTCAAATTCCGAAGTCAAATGTTCCACCAGTCACTATGGAATACCCCATATGAGATTGCAATAAGCCTTTTAAGGGTGTGCTCAGCGCGTGCGCATCTTAAAGAGGCAGCGATATGAAAGTTTCGGGCACTTTTTATAAATATGGCTGGGCAACAAGCATTATCACCTCTAATATCAGTGCAATTAAATGAAAAATTAGTGGTGCTTTATTAGTGCCTCCTCTCTACGTGGAGAGAAAGGCAAGGTGGGCAACATACAGACTCTATCAAGCGGTCAGTAACAAACCGCAGGCGTGTCATATGGAGAGCACCAGTCTCCTAAGGAATGTCCTGACCTGTGACAGACTGGGAATTCTCTCAGACATAATGCCTACAGCAACCAATTACAACCGGCCCTACAGTGTAGTCTACCAACAAAGGGAGGACTGGAGTCGAAAAACGACCGACCTGCTCCGGGCTGACATCTGTTGGTACACCGATGGCTCCAAAACCAAGGACGGTGTTGGAGCTGGAATATATGGACAGAGGCCGAGGGCAGAATTTCAAGCGGAGGTATGTGCTATTGAGATGTGTGCTAGATCGCTGGTTGATCGGCACTGCACACGTAAGACAATTAAAATATTCTCCGATAGTCAAGCAGCTCTTAAGGCTCTTGAATCCAGCCGGTGCAATTCGAAAACCGTCTGGAATTGCAAGGCTGCGCTGACCAAACTGGGTCAAAACAATAAGGTTACACTACTGTGGATACCTGGACACACCGGCCTAGAGGGTAATGAATCCGCAGACCTTCTTGCCCAAAGGGAGGCGGAGACAAAATTCACAGGGCCGGAACCGGTCATCGGTATATCTTATGGAACGACCAATCAGTTCATATCAGCTTGGACACAAAGAGAAAATCTTCTGTACTGGCATGGACTTCCGGGTCTCAGACACTCGAATGCCTTCATAAGCCCACCGAAGCAACAATGTACTGTCAAACTACTGGAGCAATCAAGGGTACACCTTAAAACTCTAGTGGTACTGTACACGGGACACTGCAGATTAAAATACCACATGCAAAAGATCGGCCCATCGGAAGACGCCGAATGCCGCATGTGCATGGAGGGAGATGAATCGGCAGAACACATACTGTGTTCGGTGTTCGTGCCCAGCAATGGCACGACTAAGATTCGCAATCCTCGGCAATGACACCTTGTTGCCAGGTGTCATTGCCGAGGGAGGTGAAAGATCTCTCTCCCAACAGGATCATCAGATTTATTAGGAGTCTGGACCTGGAGGGAGTAAAATAAAAAGGTGTGAGCCACAATAGACCGATCGGTCGCGGTGGAAGGTGTTATCCTTTAAACCTACCTACCTACCTATTAGTGCATCCCACCGTAGAAGCCCACAATTGTGTTCAGCTACGACGATGGTTGAAGTGCCATGGTCGACCTCAATGAAGAAAGAAAGCTGAACTAGCTGGGAGGTTAGGATTCTAATAGTTTAGATGTTAAGTGAAAGTGTATTCTACTTGTCATGGTAATAGGTACAAGTAATTACAAAAAAGAAAAATATTTTTTCTTTCTATGTTTTTAGCGAGGTTCTAGTGACTTTTACCTACGACAAAATTTATTATTTTAATTAATTAAATATATTACCTTATCTCTAGTTTTCTTTTTTATACAACTGATGGGGTCTGAATTCTCCTTTAAAATGAAGTAAGCAAATATTTGTGTCTTTATTAACATTATCAATTCCTTGGAATCCACACCTCATCCACACTGCTTCACCCACAAATCGCATTTACCATATTTGGGACAAATTTTTAAGTGCTTTCGCTTACTTATTTTAATGAGTTTTTGGCGATATTTAAAACAGGGTTTGAAAAACTAATAAAGTTATACAGGGATGCGCAAAAGTCCGGAATAAAATTAATATCTTTTTAACCAGTAACTTAGGAAAAAAAACGCTGAAACATGTCAATTGATTTTAAATTGTACGCATTTTTTGGCAATAAAATGAAATTTTTTTCAACCCCTTAGTTGCAACCCCCCAATTTTTTCAAATGCAAACCTATGCGGGTAGGGCTCATTAAAAGCTAAAATGGTCTGACCATCCCTTTTTTTTTAAAACCTTATGTTTACCAGGAAATGAAAAAACTCTTTTAAAAACAAAAAAGAAAATACCTACTTAGTGCTATCTACGGGTGAATTAAAACAAATGCTGAAAATGCCCTCCACCCTCTACTTGGCAGGCCCTAGCGATGGTAAAACTCGTCTACGGAATTCCGAATGGCCTCACCCGGGTATGTTAAGTGTTCCACCCTAATTCTGTTTTTTAGATCTTCAATATTAGCCGGCCTATTTTGGATAAACCTTGTCTTTCAGATACCCCAAAAAATAATCTAATGGCGTTAAGTCTGGGGTTTCGTGGTGGCCATTCAATTGTACCACGTCGTCCTGCAAATATTTCATCGAGATATTCTCTGACGTTAATACAAAATGTGGGGGAGCGCCGCCTTGTTGGAACCAAAGTGTTTCAGTGGGGATATCTGGATCTGTTTTATTGAAAATAACAGCTAACAGGCACTAATTCAAAATAAAAATCTAAGTAGCGTGCAGTTTGGGCCCTCAAAAAAGTAGGGCCCCAATATTCTGTTGTTGATGATGCCTGCCCATACATTTACTTTCTGAGGCGCTGCGTATGAGCTTCGCATATCCAGTGTGGGTTTTCCTGACTCCAGAATCGATAATTGTGCCGGTTAATACCCATTTAAATAAAAAGTAGCTTCGCCCGAAAAGTAGTCCGGGAAAACCCATTATTCTCGTCACATCGCCTCATTATTTCTCCGAAATTGCAAACGCCTGTCATAGTCATCTTCCAAAGCTCTTGGACTGGACAAGATATACCTTATATGGGTGGTATTTTTGTTTTCAAAAACCTCCCAATCGTACGTCTAGACGTGTTTTTTTTGGGTAATGAAACCGTTGACAAATGTGGATCTTCCTGCAGAGAAACGGCAATGTCCCCTTTTTCAAAATGGGGCCCGGGCCCTTTTTGGGCAAGTCCTTCATGCCATTTCTTAAATTTTGTAAATCTTACTCACAGTACCGGGAATTGTGATTTGCCGGATATTTTGAATTAAATAAAGACACACTTCACTTTGACTCCGCATTCTATCCCCCATCCCAATAAACAAGACTTTCGATACGCTTTTCCTCTCTGACAATACCATTTTGTTGGAAATTAAAAAAGAACACTTTAAAGGTACACAATAATAAAACTAACAAGATTTATTTCAATTTTTCCCAGAAATGCCACAATTTTAAAAAAAAGTCAAAAAAAAATTTTATTAAGGCAAAAATTTGGTACAAAAATTTAAAACCTTTTTTTTCTTTTTAAGTACACTGCTCAAAAATTGTTTGGGATTTATAATTAATTTTGTTTGGGTTTTTCTGAAAAATAAATTCCAAGGAAAGTTGGTGCTAGATTCTTATCAGTTTTACAATAATAAAAAAAAGGGCCCGCCCTTCCAATTGTTTGTTCTTAAAAATTTAAACTTTAGAAACTAGGGGACCATAATCCTTAGCAATTGTTGGGAGTGACATCACCAATGCTGAATCCACTTTTTTTTGTTTAATTGCAACGACCCCTTTTATAGCAATAAGTAGGTATTTCTAACTTTTTTTTTAAAAGAGTTTTTTTCATTTCCTGGTAACCACACAAAAATTTAAAAAAAAAAAAAAGGGATGGTTAGATTCCCTTTTTTACGAGCTTTTCAATGAGCCCTAACGATAGGTTTGCATTTGAAAAAAAAAATTTGGTTTTTTTGCCAAAAAAATCAATTTAAAAATCAATTGACGGTTTCAGCGTTTTTTCCTAAGTTACTGGTTAAAAAGATAAATTTTATTCCGGACTTTAATCCTTTTACTTTCCTTAGGTTTCTACGCGTATCACTGCGCAACTTTCCCTAACAACAACGTTTTTAGCCCCTTTTCTTATAGATAACATTATATATTTTATTTAAAATAATTATATTATTATTTTATTATGAATGCACAATGATTTGAGTTAAACTGTGTATAAAAAATTAATTATTATTACTTGTATTATTGCTAATTTGTTTATAAAGATATGCACTGCTCATACATTTGAACGAAAAACATGGCGGAAGTGGGGGCATGAGAACAAATTTTTTATAACTATTTCAAGGGCTATTATAAAACATATTAAATATAAAAAATGCTTTAACTTAATAGGTTTTCAAAATGTTGCCCTTTTTTTGTAAGCAGTAATACAGACTGTTCTCAAATTCTCCTCTTACCTTAGGATATCCCCAGAAAAAAAAAAACTAAAGGTTTTAAGGGCGGGGATCGTAGGCCTTAATTTACCCCTTCGATTAATCCACCTATGGGAAAAATTTGATAATCGCACACAAAATTAAAAATGTTTTAATGTAGTATTCACTTGCAAATCTACATTTACAATGAGATAGTTTTAAAAAGAAATGGTCTCGGAACAGTTACCAGAAGGATTCAACCAAAAACTTAATATTGCTGTGGAATAAATATTTTAAAAAGATTAATTATATTTCCGTCCCTTTTCCCTTGAAACCCCTTGACCACGTGGACGCCCCTTTTTGTGCTTATACTCACTAGTTGAAAGTTTTTCTAGTGCCCCCCGTTCCCTCAGGTTCCCCTTTTAATCTCATTCCCCCTTTTAGTGCTTGGCGTGGGACCCGGATCAAATTTTAAAAATTATTGATACCCTGAAAAAAACCGCTGATTACAGACTTTTTTTTTTTTTCTCTTAGTGAATGGTGTGTGTGTGCATTTTTTTAAAGGGTGTATTTTCTCCTTTCGGATATACATAAATATATCAAAACGGAAATGTAAACAAAAAAATATATCCTTTCTTGTTGTTTTTTTTTTCACATTTTAGCAAAAATGAGTTCTGGGGAACAACGACTCAGGAGATGAAATTTCCAAAAAAAGGGTTGCTGAAA
>JAHBCN010023975.1:0-12176 GCA_019359885.1 Listronotus oregonensis | reverse complement strand
TTCTAGATGAGATATAATATATGTCGTAATCTCTGGTTTTTAAAGTGTCGTTACTATTCTATTAATAAAGCCATTTTGGGTGAGAAAAAAGTTGTTGTTTGAGCTTGCAGTTTCCATATAAAATTTTTTTTTTTATATAAACTGTTTTTTTGTTATTTTAAAAAAAAAAAATTTTTTTAAAATTTTTTTTGTTCTCCCCCCCTTTTAAGGTTTTGGCCCCCCCGAAGAGGCCCCCCCCCCTTTTTTGGGGAAACCACTGGTCAAAGGGGGATAGAAAAAAATAATTTTAAAGTATTAAAATACCCTTAAGAATTTCCTTTCAAAATTTTTTTTTTTTTTGGAAATTAATTTTTTGTATTGAGTCGGCTTTTTGGAAAAACCATTATATAAAAAAGTGATAATTTAAAAAAAAGAAATAATACTTTTAAATTTTTTCCCAAAATTTTTTATTTTTAAGTTTTTTTTATACAAAAAAAATTTTTTCGACATTTTTCCCAACACTTTTGTTTCATAAAAGGGAAAAAAAAAAGGGGACTGGTATTACTATAAACAAAAAATTTAAAAAACCAACATGCACCAAATAAGAGGAAAATTTTCAAAGGGGAAAAAACCTAATTATTATATTTACCTATTAATAAAACAGATTCAATAAGGGAGAAGAATTTAAGTCTAATTGATTGTTTAAAAGAATATTGGAATTTTGAGTTTTTTTTTTCCCCATGGATTCTAGCAAATTTAATTTTACACTTTGTTTTCAATATGTAGAATGTCATTTTTTAAAAATTAAAAAATGAATGTTGTTCTTTATTAAATGGTTGGAGGGGGAATCTTTTTTTTTTTTAACAAAACTAGAATAATGTTCAAACACGGTTTTTATCGAAATTCCTACCCGTTTTCCTAAAAATTTTTTTGGGACAGTCATTACATTTTAATTTATAAACACCCGTTTTTTTTCCCCCTTTTATTGGTTTTATTTTTATTGTTTTTAATATACTTCCCAAATTATTAACGGATTTAAAGGCAACATTAATATTTAAGTGTTTTAAAAAAGTACCTATTTGACTACTAAAATGCCCTTTAAATATGTAATCATTTTTTAATTATTTTTTGGTTCCCCTTTTGGTGGGATAAACTAGATTTATTGCTTTTTTATATAATTTTTTGTTTAACTTTTTTTTTTAATTATTTTTGAAGTGTATCCATTATTTACGGCAACTTGTTTAATTATATTTAATTATTTTTAAAAATTAATTTTTTTTTAAGGGTAATGTTATTAATCGATGAATCATACTGAAAAAGAAGCCAATTTTTTTTGTAGTGGATGACATGAAGTATTGGGGGAATTTTTTAAAATCAGTATGAGTAGGTTTTGGGGGAAAAAAAAAAAAATCATGTTTATTGTTGATTTTTTTGATACTCAGGTCAAGAAAGTTTATCGAATTATTCTGCTCTTTTTTATTGTAAATTTTATGTTTTCATGTATGTTATTTATAAAATCAAGAAAAATTTTTCTAGTTGTCTCTCAGTGCCCGTAAAACATGCCAAAACATCATTAACTTTTTCTATACCAATAAATAAATTTATTAAAAAGGGGTTTTTTAGAAAAAAGGGGGTTTTTTGGGTTTGAATCCATAAAGATTTTTTGGGGGGAGAGGACTTAAAGGGTTACCCACTTGTATACAATTTATCATTGAACTAAAAATAGTTTTGTTTAAAAAAAGGCTTCGGGCGTTAATTATTTTTTTTTTTTTTAAAAAAAAATTTAAAAATTTTTTGGGGATTTTATCAAAAGTTTTTCAACAAGTTTTAGGTGTTTTTTTAAGGGAATACTAGGGAATAGATTAGTAACATCAAAAAACCAGTTTAGCGTTATTTGGTAAAATTTGGGGGTTCCTTTAATTTTATTGACTAAAACCCTAACAGTGTTGGGAAAAATGTCGAGTTTTCTTTTGTATAAATAAAAAAAAAAAAATAAAAATTGTGGGGGAAAAATTTAAAAGTATTATTTTTTTTGTTTCACCTTTTTATAAAATTTTTTGTTTAAGATTTTTTTCAACCTACTTGCTAGTAGTACGGGTGAGCATGTGAACCTATATCTACACTAACAATGATAAATGATTGGTCAAAGAGTTTTGTGTTCGGGCGAAGTGTCACTTCCCCAACATTTTACGGCATTTTAAAAATGGTGGCGAAATAACTAATTTAAATGAGATTTTAGCCAAAGACGGTTGAAAATTTTTTCTGCAGTTCGTGAGAATCCCAAGAATTCAAAGTTAAAAGAAAATGAACCCAGCAGGTTACTTATTTATACGATAAAGGTGATTTAAATGAGCTTTAAGAATTTTTTTTTGCCTCATTTTGGGCCCCCTGAGTTACTTAAGGTTGGGTAAAGATTGCTTCTAAGGTCAAATTTTCTAATATATTACGGGTCATTTACTCATTTTAATACATAAATTTATACATCTTTAAAAAATTGGGAACAGATAAATGTTTATATGCCAAGATAATTGGCCCCCCAAAAATGGAAACAAATTGCAATAACTTTTATGATAGCTAACTAACTTTTGGGGAAAACCCCAAATTCTATGAGACAATTTTTTGGGATAATAAAAAAAAATATATATTTATTATTATTTATAATATAATTATAAACTATATAAATTTTCCCCCGTCAATTAGACTAATTTGTCATTTATAAAAAAAAAGTTATAAACAGAAAAAAAACCTTTTTTTTGAATTTCCTAAGTTTTTAAAGCAAAATTTTTTAAAAATTTTGGGTTTTAAAATTTTTATTTTTTTTTAATTTTATCTTGACAAAGGTGGCCCAAACGTGGATTAGTTTTTTTGATTTTTGCGTTTTTTGGTGGTTTTATCTTTTTTAGGGGGGTTTTTCAAGTTCATAGGGGTCAATAGGGGTGAACAGGCTTAGCTCGCTATACCCCCCGGGGCCTGGACCGAAGTGGTCCCATTTTTTGCAAATTTTAAGGCGGGTTTTCCCCCAAAAAAAAAACATACTTAAACATAAATCCTCCAAAAAAAATATAGAACATATTTACAATTATCAGTGTCATGATATAAATTTTTTATGTGAAATCGCACTTGACTTTTTTTTAAAACATATATCAATTTACTGCAAAACAGTTATTTAAAAAAAAACCCCATATAAGATGATCTTACATGATAAACGGGTATGGATTCCGTCACAGCTGTTTTTCTTTCCTTTGGCTCAAAAACTGGAAAAAGCCCTTTTGATTTTTTTGGGGGGTTTTCCCCAGATCGTTGCTTTTGACATATCGTTTTCGATCAGGTCTGGCATGGGGGCTTTTTAAAAATTTTTCCCCTTCCTTGGGTTTCCTTCCCCAAAAAAACTTTTGTTTTTTTGGGTCGGCAGTTTAAAAAAAAGCTTAAATTCTTCATTCGAGCCGAAAGTATGTTCTTCTTCCAACCTGTATTTTGTATGCCCCAAATCAGAACCACTTTAGAATATTGTTCCATGTCTGGTTGGTCCCCTACAACACTTGCTTTTTTTGGGCCCCCATTTAAAAAAAAACCCGTTCTCTTATTGATGATTCCACGCTCAAGAAAGGTTTTTTTTCTTGCCCACCGTCGAGCAGTAGCGGATCTGTCGCTCTTCTATAGGTATTTTCACGGCTTCTGCTGGGGAAATTTTGGTTTAAAAAACACCCACGGTACGTTAGTACTTAGGCATCCCGGGGACTGTCCCAAGATAAAAAAAATTTAAAAAATAACATATTATGATGTGATTTAATCAGCCCAAACTATTCACCTTTTTAGTTATCATAAAAATGGGCATGTTCTCAAATTGATAGTTTTAAAAAACCAAATTTTTAAAAAATTAAACTACTTAAAAAAAATAATTGTTATGTATCTGCCCCACCAAAAAAATTTAAAGACCAAACAATAAAATTACATTAAAAACAAACCCGGGGTTAATGATGCTGATATTAAAAAAGGGTTTTAAAAAGAGTTTTAAAAAATATCTTTAGCCCCACTTTGGCATCTTTAGTTACTTAAGGTTGGGTAAAATTGGTTCTAAGGTTATTCTTAGATTCCCCAAAGTTTTTTATACGGTAAACCATAAATATTGCTTCAAAAAAATTTAAATGAGAATAGGCGAAAAATTTATTCTTGATTTACAAGTTATTTAAAACAAAGAAAGCAATATGTTAAAATTGAAGAAAACATTAGTTCCTCAATAAAATTTCTTGTGAAATACTAAAAGGGGTTTTTATTTTGTGCCCAGTACTATTTTTAATATAAAAAATTTATGTTTTTTTAAAAAACTAAAGGGTACTATAAAATTGTTTGCCGATGATACAACTATCGTATTTTTTGTTAAGAGTAACAGTAAAAATTTAAGACATATTAAATTTTTTTTTAAAAAATTTTTTTTTTTGATTGGTTAAAAAATTAATAAACTTTTTTTTAAATTTAAATAAATCTTCCAATATGATTATCAGCAAACAACAAATAAAAAAAAAAACCAAAAAAAAAATATATTCTTAAAATATAAAATTTTTAGGATTATATATTGATAAATTTTTTAAAAGTTATAGAGAACATATAGAATATCTTCGAAATTATCTAAAAATCTTTAATAGGCATTTTGTTTAAGATTTGGAATTATATCCCCTTTAAAAATTTTTTTAAAAAGGGATTTTTTTTTAGTTTAGTAAAATTTTAAAATTGCAATATTTAGTTTCAATATGGGATTCAACAAATTTAAAAAAAAAAAAATTTTTTTAAAAAAAGACTTCAAACAAAAAATTTTTAAAAATGTAGGTATCCATAAATTACCATATCGTAAACCAACAATTAATTTATACAAACTAAATAATTATTTTGATATTTATCATATATAAAATTAAAAACATGTATATTTATTCATTCCTTAAAAAAAAAAAAATCAAATATATTTTAAAAATATTAGTAATTTTAAAAATAAATAATACTAAAAACAGATTTTTAAAACAATTAAATTTTAAAAAATGTTTTTGGGGAAAGAGATCAATTAGCGGAAAAAAAATTTTTAATAATCTACCAATAAAAATTTAAAAAAAAAATATATATCATTTTTTTAAAAAACATAAAAAATTAATTTGACTTTTTTGTTAATGAGTTCTTTTTAAAGTTATTTATTGTTTTTTTTTTTTTAAAGTTATGTTCCCTGTAAAAAACTGTATATTTGGGTTTAAAAAAAATTTAAAAAAATAAAAAAAAAAAAAATTTTTTTTGGGGCAAAAAATATATTAGGGGTTAAAAGAAAAATTCCCCCTTAAAATAGTATCTTATTTGTAAGAAAAAAAATTTAATTGTTCTTTATTTCTTTTTTAACTCAGGTTCTTACAAAAAATCATAAGATACCCCTTTATATTTTTTTTTTTTTTAAAAAATCATCAATAATTTTTTATTTCATTTTAAGTTATTAGATAATAATTTTAGAGTAATTTTGTGTATCAAAGTCTAAATGGAAAATTTTTTTGGGTTTTTACTTAAATTTTTGTCCCAAAAAAAACCAAGGAAACTCCATCAATTACACAGCCGCCAAAAAAACTTTTTTTTTTTTCCAAGAATGAAAACCTTTTTGGGGCCTTATTTTTTGGGGGCGCTGAATTGAACTGGGTCGGTTTGCCCACATCAGGTCACTTTTTAAAGGGGCCCCCCGGTCAAATCATCAGTTTTTTAAAAAAAAATTGAAAAAAATTTTTATAAAAATTTTTTGGGGGGCGCTGAACCCCCAACCGGGGCCCCCTTTTTTGAAAAAACGTCACGTTTCAAGGTCCCCCAAAGTCAAATCATTAGATTTTAACAAAAAATTGAAAATTCAGAAAAAGGGTTTTTTGGAGTCGTTGAATCCGGAATCCTAGGCCAGTTTGTTGATATCAGGTCATTTCAAGGTCAAGTCGCTAGATTTTGAGAAAGAGAATTGAAAAAATTTATGTCATGTGGGGGTTTTTTTGGGGTCGCTAAACCCAAATCCAAGGTCAGTTTGTTGATAGTAGGTCTTTAAAAAGGGGATATCAACGTCAAATAATTAGATATTAAAAAAAAAATGCAAAAATGTACATATTTTTTTTGGGGTCGCTGAATCGGAACCGAGGTCATTTTGTTCATATCAGGTCATATAAAGGTCAAATCATTAGATATTAAAAAAAAAATCGCAAAAATGTATATATTTTTTGGGGGTTTTTTTGTGGTGCTGAATCACTAACTGAGGTCAGTTTGTTGATATCAGGATGCATGCCTTATTTCAAATTAGTCGTAACAAACTTTCTGGGAAACCGAAGAAGTAAAAATTACAAAAAAATTTTTTTTGAAAAAATTTTAAAAATTTTGAAAAAAATGGGTTGTTTAATGAGTTATAAGTTACATTTTCGCATAATCACATTGACGAGCCCCAAAAAAACCCGGGGTTATTTTAGGGGATGAACAAGGAAAACGTTTTCACAAGGACATCAAAGAAATGGAGAAAAAAAAAACCAAGGTTTTGGGGGGGATTAATATGATGGCTGATTCCCCGGACGCTGAAAAGGGATATTGACCCTTTTGGGGAAAACAACAAAAAAAATTTTAACCATTGGGGGGATTTTTTTTAGAAATTTTAAAAAAAAAGTTACGAAAAAAAAATGGATAACTTTATCCCCCCATCCCGAAATTAAAATTTATAAATATTTGTAATTTTTTATATTACAAATTTGGCATTTTTTTTGTTTCCCATATATGTTTTGTGTTTTTATAAATTCTCGGCTAATGCGCGAATTAATAAGTGACTATTTTTGTGAGTTCTTTCAGAATTTGAGCTTCAAAAAAATTTGAACATCACTTTATGTAAAAAAACCCAAATTTTTGATTTAGATTCAGCAAGTTCCAAGGGCTATTAAAAAATTTTAAAAAAATTTTTCCCTTTTTTAAAAAAAAAGGGATTATTTAACCTTAATATGCCCCTTTTAAAAGATCTTTACGCGACGTCATATTAGCCATCTAACCTCAGATTAAAAATTTTTTCGCCCCAATAACCTATGTAAAAAAATTTTTTTCGAATTTTCTTGGCAAAACTAAATTTGACCTTGATATGCCCTTTCCCCAAAAAAACCCCTAACCCGGCCTTTTAATTTAAAAAAAAGACCGGGGTTCGGATTTTGTTTGGGGGTTTTTTTCCTTTTCTAAAAATTTGCCCTTTTATAAAACCCTTTTAAATGACCTAATATCAATAAACGGGGCCTGGGGTGGATTCAGCGCCCCCCAAAAACCATACATAAATTTTTTCCTTTTTTTTTAAAAAAACAGCGATTTGACCTTGTTTGGGGCCTTTTTAAAAAGACCTGATATCTTTAAAACCCGACCCCGGATTCGAACAACGCCCCCAAAAAAACTAAATTTTTAATTTTTTTGAAAATTTTTAAAGATTTGACCATGAGAGGGCCCCTTTTAAACGTGCCCTTTTATATTAACAAACTGACCCCGGATTGGGGTTCAGCGCCCCCAAAAAAATTTAAAAAAAAATTTTTAAATTTTTTTTGGGAAAAAAATCTAATGATTTGCCCTTTGGGGGGTAAATTGAAAGGGGCCTGAGGGGGAAAAACCCCCCCGGGGTCGAATTCAGCGCCCCCCAAAAACCCAAAAAGGGCCAAATTTGGAAAATTTTTGGGGAAAAAAAAAAAAAATTTTTTTTTGGGGTGTGTTATCTATTTTTTTAAAAAAATTTTTTAAATTTAGCAAACCATTTTTTCGCCACAAAAACACTTAACCATTTATTTTTTTTAAAAAAAACCCTGCCTATAAAGAGTTAATATTATAAGGGAAAATTTAAAAAACGTTTGAAATCGATCCATCGTCCGGTAACCCAACCCTTTTTATCCGCTCCGGGGTTTTTTAAAAAAAAACAGACAAGATTTTTATTCTCGAACCTGTTTCCTTAAAATCCACCGCATCGGTTATTCGAGATACCATAAAGAGTCATCAAACTTTTCGCCCCCCCTTTAAAAAAAATTCTGTGAAAAAAAGGGCCGGTTTTTTTTTGGGATTCTTAATTAATTATATAAGCGTGACGGTGGCCCCCCGGGGCCCGGGGGCTATTTTTCTTTTTTTTTTATTGTTTTACAAATTATTTAACAAGTAATTTTATTTTTCGAGGGGAAAAAATTTTAAAAAATTCGTTTGCAGAGATTGTGCCAATAAAATAAAAATCATTTTTTTTTTCATACAATGAAACGAGAAAAAGGGCCCCAGGTTGTGGGTGGGCAAATAAAAGCAGTATTCTGTAAAAATGGTGTCAATAATAGGATATTTTTTAAAAAAAAACAACAATGATAAATGGGGGGGTTTAAAAAATTTTTAATGCCCTTTTTCCCAAATTTTTAGAGGGTTTTTTGAAAAAAAAAATTTGCATATTATAAAAAATTTAAAAAAAACGTAGGAGTGATTTATTGTAAGCTAAATTATATGATGGAATAAATTAAACGAGAAAAAAGCGTATTAAAAAGCAATAAAAATTTTTGCCAGTCAAGGCCTATGGTATCCCATATTTAAAAAAACGTTTTTAGAAAAGAAAATTTGGGAAAAAAGCAAAAAAGTAGTAGTTAATTTTATACATCTGTGTGACATTTTTTTTTGCAAGGGTTTTGACTCTGTAAAAAAATTGGCCTACTTGAAAATTTTTTTTATTCAATATTTTGCACCAAAAAAGGGGTTTTTTTTAAAACCCGGGGGAAGGGGGGATGTTTTTCGGTTTTGGGTGGTTTTTTCTATTCAATAATTTCCATTTTTTTATTAAAATAGTAGTACGTCATGGGGACTAAAATAGTGTGGTCGTAGAAAAAAAATAGTAGACCACTCATTTGGAAAGCATTTTTTATATTTTTTTATTCTTGTAAAAAAAGGAAAACCAAGTAAGTCGTTTTTTTGCGAATAACACCAAGCCGTCACAATGGTGTAAAAAATGGTTTTTTTAAAACTTTGGTACAATATACTATTTCTATTTTTTTTTTGGGGGAAAACCCTTTAGAAAAAAAAAAAAAAAAAAAAAAAATTTTTTTTAATACGTTATATTAACTATATACCAATATATCCTTGTCTGTTTTTTTTTGAAAGATATTCCCCGGGTTTTTTTAAAATTATTTTTATTTAAACCCCCAAATTTTTAAAAAAACAAAACATTTTTATGGAAAATTTTTTGACTTTGTCGATACAAAAATCGCCAAAGAAAAAAAAATGGAAGACATTAAGTTTTATGAAGATTTTTATTTTTTTTTTTTTTGGGAGGAAACATGAATTTTAAAGGTGTTTAAAACACGACAGGGAAAAATGTGGGAGGAAATAAAGCGTTATATATTCGAGTAAAATAATACGGGTTTTAAGTTTAATGGGTAATGTGTTTTTTGGGGTTTTTCCCAAATTGATGTTATCTAATAAAGTGTACCTAAATAAGTACAGTTATTAATATGTTAAAATCTAAATTAATTTTTTTAAAATTTAATTTTCAAAAAAAAAACTTTCGTATTAAAAAAAACCCCCCCTTTTTTTGGGGAGAGCAACGGGGGTTTTTGGGTTGGTTTGACCCCCAAAAGATTATTGTGGGGCCCCCAGTCAAAAATATTAGGATCTATCTTATCGCAATCCCCCCCCCTTTTTTCCCCCGTTTAAGGAACAACAGTTAGCCCAGGCCCAGACCCCCAAAAAGTGCCCCCGGAAAAAAAAAGTTACCCATCAGTAGTTGCCCCCAAAATTTGACGTTAAGTTAACGAAAATTTTTTTTGGTTTGTTTTTTATTATTTCCCCCAAATTTTTAAAGGGGAAATTTAAGAATATTTTAGTCAAATTGCGGTTATTGTCAAAAAATTTTGGGTATTTGACTAAAAAAAAAGGTCCCTTTCCATGCTTTTGGGGTAAAAATTTTGAAACAACTTTAAGGCAAACTTGGGTAACCGGAACGGGAGAATTTCCCCCCCAAAATTTTGAAGAAATTTCCCGCCAGTTTTCCGACAACTCTTCCCCGACTTTTTTTGCGACAACTTGACTACAATTTGCAGGTTCCGGCTAATTGCTGTCCATGACGGTTAACTGGGTTTTTTAAAATGAAATGTACAAAAAAAAACTAAATTACCTGTTAGATTGCCTAAAAAAAAGGGGTTTAAAACAAAAAAAAATTTGGGATTTGCCCGGGAAAAAAAAAGAGAGATTTTTTGATTTAAAAAAAAAAGGTTGCCAGTATCTAAACAGTGCAAAAAACGGGCATGAAATGACTTTCCCCCCCTTTCGATAACACACACTTCAAAACATCGGTTTTTTGGGGGAAACCGGCGTCAATAACACGAATATTATTGTAAGTTAATTATTTTTTTTTAAAAAAAAATTATATTTTTTCTCTTTATGGTTGGTTTTTATATACAGGGGAAAAAATATGATGCTTACGATTTTAACGGGATAGGGAGTTTTTAAAAAGTCAAAAAAACCCCAAAAAAAAATGGGCCGTTAATTGTTTTTAAATATGGCTTTTTAAAATTTAAAAAAATTTTTGGGGGCACCGCGCCTTTTTTTTAAAAAATGAACCCCCAACGTTTTTTTGGGGGTTTTTTTAAAAATTTTTACCCTTTTTTGAAAGATGGGTTTTATACAAATTTTAAAAAAGAAAAATTTTTGCAATTTATTTTGACATTGATTTTTAAATTTAATTTAACTAAAAAAAAAATAAATTGTTTGGTTTTTATTTTTAATTAAGAAATAATTTTTTTACAAATTTACCCAATATCGCTTTTAAGGGCACAAATTTAAAAAAGTACTTTTTTTGGTTTTTAAAAAAAAAGATTTTTGGTTGCAAACATTTTTTTTAAAAAATTTTTGGGGCGCCTGGGGGTTTTTGGGTTTTCCGAAATGGATGTACAGTGAAAAGGGAAAAAATTTTACGGTAAATTTAAGCTGCAGTTAGATTTTGGTTTTTTTTTTGCCATAAAAATAACATATCGGAATAAATTTTTTTTGATTTAAAAACATTTTGACCTACAAAAAAAAAACTTATTGCCACAATGACAACCCCCAGGCCATTAGGTTGGCCCCCTTGTCAACTGTTTTTTAAATTTTTTAAAAAAATTTTTTTCTTTTTTTTAGATTAAAACATTTAAAACTTAGTTTTTTTTTTAAAATGAATCTACTTTTTTATAAGACGACGGTTTTCAATTGTTAAGGTTTTTTTGGGGAAAAAAATTTTTTGCCTCCAAAGTTTGTAAGTTTGGGTAATGTTTGGGCAAAATCTTAGGTTTTGACAATTTGTCATATGAATTTTTTAAGTTGCTTTTTTCCCCCATGGCCTTTTAAAAACGTGAGCATCACACTTTTTACCCCCCCTTTTTATTAGTTTCCCCCTTTTTTCCCCAAAGAGGTGATAATACGAAAGTACGAAAAAAAAATCAAAACGATTATGGAATTTTTTTTTTTTTTTCTTTAAAAACATTTTAAAAATCCAGCAACAGTTAACAGAATATTCAAAAAAAAACAATACCGCTTTCGTCGATCAGAGAATGGTTTATCATCGGGTGCCACAACCCCTTTTTGGGTTTTTAAATTTCCCCGGTACTGTAGATTGCTTTTGCATCTGTCTGGGAAATAAAGTTGTTTGTATAACGTCCATACCCCTACCGTGTTTCCGTTGTGTAAAAGATGCGATCAAATGCAGTGTCTGCAGTTTTGGTACTTGGGTTAACGGAACTAGGAAAAAAAAGGGTTTAAAAAAAAAAAACCCCCCCACGGGGGCATGAAGATTAACAAAAACCTAAAAAAATGGGGTTTTTTTGCATATGCTTTGTATGCATGAAAAAAAATTTTTTAAGTTTAACTGAAATCTTTTTGGAAACCTAACAATATTAAATACCCAAACTAAAGTTTTTTTCCCGTTGTTTTAAAGTAGAAATTTTTAAAAAAATTAAAAGAATATAGATATTTTTTTTTAAACTAAACATAAGTTAAGTTAAAAAAAAAAAATAATTTTTTTTTTTAAAGGATTGTTCCGTGACACCCAGTATAAAAACACCGAGTCTAAAAATTTTCACCTTTTTTTTTGAAATCAGGTTCATAAACGTTTTTATGGTAAAAAAAAAACATTTATACTTATATCGTTTTGACCCCTTTTTGGGCCCAAAAAACGACCCTTTTTTCCCCTATTT
>JAHBCN010023974.1:0-12272 GCA_019359885.1 Listronotus oregonensis | reverse complement strand
AAATGAGAAATTAATTCAAACCAAATAGTGTGTTCTATCAAAACTCACCTCGATTAAAAATGTACTTAACTGCCCATTATCTTAAATAATAAAAAAAATACTACTGAATTTTTGTTCTTACCCGCTTGAAGATCTTTAAACCTAATAACTTAAAAGTTGCTGCTGAAACTTACCTGAAAAGAAAAAAAAATGGATTAGAAAATAGCAAAAGAAACGTTCCTATTTATTTTTTTTTGTGGAAACTATTTACATTTACAGGGTGGCTAAACGAAAACAAGCAAAGTTCCTTTTTAAGTACTTTTATTCTTTTTTGAGAAAAACGCTGTGCAATTATACCTTTTTTTTGAGGGGGAAACGTTTTAAGCATATGCACCAACCCTTATCTACAACCTCTTAGTCAGGGCGATTTTCACCCTTAAAATCCTTAATGAAACGTGGGGTCGACTTGCACCTTGTTTAAAAGCGTTCTCGATTATCTTTAAGCACATAAATACATTAAGCCGTTTTGATTCAGTGGTTTTCGAAATGCAAAGTGTTCAAAGAAAAGCAATATATCTGATTTTAGATAACAATGATCGGACCTGTAAACTTTTATTTTAAAGGAAATAAAAATTTACGTTATGGCATTCCACCCCTAAAATCCAAGAAGAAAAGGTCTCTCAGTAGCAGTAGCACCTCGTTTAAAAGATCCTTTATTAGCCATTTTTGATATACAGGGTGGTTCTACTGAATTTACATTTCTTATGTTAATATTTTGGACTCTAGTAAATCAACTAATATAAAATAATTTATCCTGTTTCAGTCGGCAGGTTTATTCAAACCCGTATAGTAAAAAGGACAATTTATTAAATAAAAAAAGAATTCCATATTAATTTTTATATACTTACAGTGTGTATCAAAACTAGCTGAACCAAATGAAATAATGTGGGTGCGTCTATAAAGAGGAAAAAAGACATTTAAAGGCGCTATTTGGCCCTCCCTTTCCTTTTACGATTTAAGGGTTGGAACCCATCCTTGTCAACGATGCAGTCAGGAATCATGCTTTAGCGTAAAAATGTCTTTTATTTGAAATAAATGTACAGGGTCTTTGATTATATTTACGTGGCTTCTGGAGCCTTTATTTTTGAAGACAGGAAAAATGTTTTATATAAAAATTGTAGAATTGTTTCCATATTATCTTTTAAAATTATTATTTTACGATTTAAGGGTTGGAACGCACCCTTGTTAACGATGCAGTTAGGGATCATGCCTTAGCGTAAAAATGTCTTTCATTTGAAATAAACGTACAGGGTCTTTGATTATATTTACGTGGCTTCTGGAGCCTTTATTTTTAAAGAAAGAAAAAAATTGTTTGTATATTTTGATATTATCATTAAAAAATATCGCAATAAAAAAATTGAAAAATATAGGCAACTTCAGCTTTTTTTAATGAAACGCCCCGTTTATTATGCGCTACAACAAAAGATCTTTTTTTCTGATTTCAAATATATAAAACATTGATAATTTTGATGAACCATTTGGGGATATAAAGGTTAAATTATACCATACAAAAAGTTTATATTAGTATAAAATTTGGGCATGGAAACAAAAAAAATTGTTATGTTGCTGAATTTGGTGAGGGTTTTCTCTGGACTAATAATTTTTATTAAACATTCCTGCTAAAGTAAAGGAAGACTTTTCGGTGATTAGAATTTTATTTAAAAACTTTGGACCCTGCTGCAAAAAACCTAGCTTTTTCCCAATCTATACTGAGGTCAGCCCCGCATGATTTGTTCAGGAAGATTCTAAACGGACATATTTTTAAAAGGTTTAGTTTGTAAAATTTTAAGGTTAAATAAATTTTATAATCTGTTTTATTAAGTTCAGATGCCGCATCCGAGATTAATATTTCAGGATTTTTAAAAATTATTAAAAGTGGTTAGTGCCAGTCCAATAGAAAAAGTATAATATTTTATCCTGAAAAACGAGGATATCAAGAACTTGTTTTCATTTCTGTTGCAGTCCTTTTCTTTATTTTTAAAGCTTTTTCGTTAAATTTAAATTTTTTCTTACTATGTATTTAATAGTATCTATAGATGGTACCCGTTGTTAAGGATATAAAAGTGATTTTTTCCTTTACATCGTCACATTATTATTGTTACCATGAAAAAGGCGGATAATAGCGATTTTTTGTTTTTTCTTGAATAGCCCATCGACAAAAAAGCAATACAAACTACTTTTTAAAAGTTAAAAGATAAATTTCCAAAATTTTTTTCAATAACAATACGTCAAATTTATTCAAACAATTTTATTGTTTTAATAGCTTCCTGATACTAACATGATTTTTTTTTCAATTTATTTATATTTTAAGCTTAAATATCTTAAAGATGGTTCATCCAAATATCATCAATGTATATATAATTGAAATCAAAAAAATATCTTTTTTTTCGGGGTGTTTTTTTTAAGTTGAAGTTCCTATATTTTTTTATTTTTTTATTGCGATATTATTTTACTGATAATTGCAAAAGATAATATGAAAAAAACTTACAATTTTTATATTTAACATTTTTTCTGTCTTCAAAAATAAGGGCTCCAGAAGCCAGGTAAATATAATCAAAAACCCTGTACATGCACTTCTGATCATTGTTATTAGGAAGACCTTTAAATTACCAAAAAAATTGGATATTTTATTTTTTTTGGACACTCTGTATTTTCGTTTAAGATTTCAGGGGTTGAATTTGCCCTGGCAAAGGGTTGCCGCATATGACTAAAAAGTTTCTTATTAAAAAAAAATAATTTGACGGGTACGAGCGCTTTTCTCAAAAAATATGAAAAGTACTCAAAAAGGATCTTCGATCTTTTTCTTTTAGCCACTCTATATCCATACAACTGTAAAATACCGGACATACACGTTTAAACAAAATTAAAATACGGATATTTCAGTTTTCACTGACGAACCCGGTAGTGCGTGGTAATTATTAAAACTACTAGGGAAGTTCGGATTTTGTTCGTAAAATTGCATAAAACATCAGCTTTTCGTGATTTCGTGAAATTTTGCAGGCAATCGACATGTAACGGCTGATTACTTTCCTATTTACAAAGATATTATTCTAAAATTTGAAGGGTGTCTATAGCGGATAGTTTTTTTCTTTCAAGACCTAATAATTTATTTTTGCGACTTCCGTCCTAACAGGAAGTAACTTATTTTTTTTGAAATACCACTCTGTATGTTTTTCTTGCCTCTCAGATTTGCGTTAAAATTCCCTTTTTAACCCTGTGCCACAATGACGAACATTGTTAAAATAATTAAAAATAATTATTTAACACACATTATTACACAATAATCCACTATTATATACATTAAAAAAGAAAAAAGAAAACAGGGACCCGATTCTGTAAGCAAATTTTTTGACATTTCTTTTCTCTATCTCTTTCGAAACAGTGACAAACTTATGAGTTACCTTTAAGAGCAACAAGAACATGTGATCCCTATTTTGACATTCTCTTTCCTTATATTTTTACAGAATCCCACTCAGCTTCCCTTTCTTAATATTTTATTAAATATAAGATTTCAATAGTTTTGAAACCAAACATTACAAAAAACCTACACATACAAACAGATACTTAAATTTTAATTCAAATCACCCAATAAATGTAAAAAAAGGAGTTAATGAAAGTCTTTTTCATAAAATAAAAAATATTTGTTCTAATCAAAATATAGACAATAAGAAAGTTTTTTTAAAATATGTTTTAATTAATGTCTTAATTTAAAATTATTATTGAATTTGAATAACCAACTTTGAGACGAAGTTTAAATAGACCATACATTACTGTATTTATCAAAACAAAATTCAACCCATAGGTAATAAATTTTTCCTACATTTGAGTGCTCAAAGTTGACTTTTCCGCACGGCGTGGGGAAAGTGAACTTTTCTCACCCGCAAAAAAGTAAAACTACTTTAAAATCTTACAGGTAAGCAAGATTTATATGTATTTTAGTAATTGTAGGCTATTTCATGCAATATACGAAGCCATTGCAAGTTTTAGTTTATTCTTTTTTGGGTTTTTATTGTAATTTTCAATTATTTCAACTAAAACACAAAAAAACATTTTTTAATTCCCCCGTATAATAATAAATGTTTAAAGACAAGTCAAGCAACAATATGAATTTGGTGTTTTTTAACACATGTCAGATTTTTCTTCGTTTCCATATGAACAAGAACTGCACAAATGAATGTCAATACAAACAAGCATTTTTAATGAAAAGGCGTCATAGTATCTTTTTTTAATTAAATAAAATCCGACAAAAATAATTATTTAAAATGAGTAGTTCCGATGAGGAGCTACCAGATTCATCCTGGATGCAGCAAATAGTAAGTTTGAATTTATTACCAGCAAAACCCCGGGAAAAAATAGAGAATCAATATAGTCATTTCGCTGGTGCTCCAGCAAGGGGACAAAAAGTTTTAAAAGAAGAGTGTTCTTGGCCTATTTTGCGATTTGAAAAAAACATATAAACCTAATACTTTATGGAGTAAGTACTCTATTTTAAAAAATGTGTCCTCAAAGTGAAAAGGAGCCTTGATTTAAGTTCATATTTCAAGCTAAAATCACTACTTAAACACCAAAACGTGGGATACCGGCCAAAAAATCAAAAACTTTCAGAAAAGAAGAATTCAAAAAACCATGAAAGAAGCACCTGATAATATTTACCTTCTAATAAAAGTTGCTACAATTTTTGGATTAGCCGGTGCTTGTAGGAGAGATGAACTTACAAAAATAATGATTGATGACATACAGGATAATGAAAATTTGATAGTGGTGAAAATTCCGACAGTAAAAATAACATTTCCCGGGGAATTTTTGTAGTGACCGATGAAACAAATAACGGACTTTATCTGCAATTTTACCGTAAATATGCAAATTTGCGAAAACCACATACCCCACACAGACGTTTTTTTATCCCGTATAAAAAAAGGAGCATGCAGTACCCAAAGTGTGGGAATAAATTCAATAGGTAAAATGCCTTCAGAAATTGCTGCATACCTAAAATTAAAAATCCAGAAGAGTACACTGGACATAGTTTTCGTCGATCCTCTGCGACTATGTTTAGGGATTCTGGAGAAAAGGGAAATTTCCAATGTCAAGCGACTTGGGGGCTGGAAATCAACGGCTGTAGCTGGGGGAGCTACATTGAGAATCCACAAATCAGAAAAAGGGTAGGGCGAATAAAATATTGACCATGAACAATTCCCCCCCTGAGCTAAGTCAACCTTCATCAAGCGGCCCAAAAAGCGCTTCCATAAGCCCCCCCAAATGAAAACAGGTTCTGCAATTTTTAAATTTTCATTTTGCTAATAACTGTTCTTTTGTTGTAAATGTTATCAACCCAAAAAATTTTCCCCTTTATAAATATGTTGTAGTAGTTCTTTCAGATTAAACATAATGTAAAAAATAATCTTTGCTTTAATATTGGTATTATCTGACGCTCGTAGGAAAAATTTTGACTTGACTGCTTGCTTGCGAACCCCCGCTTCGCGTCGTTCGGGCAACGGCAGTCGCGTGCGGAAAAGTAACACTTTGCGCACTTGTTGGGAAAATAACTATAACATTCGTACCATCTTTATTAAAATTTTGTTATGTATGACTTTACCTCAAAAAAGAGCAATCTCAGAATCTATATTAGTCCAGTAAATGAAGGACGCTGTAAATAAAGCAGTACAGTTTTCTCTTGTGGCGCAATTCTTAGGTCTTCAGGGATGCTTTCGTGCAAAAAAAAGTTTATCAACATTAACAGATGGGAAAAGGCTGAAAATGGCCCCTTAAGGCCCGAAAAATGGGTTTCCTGCTAATATCTGCCAAAATATGCGAATTGGAGAATTTTTGTTTGAAACAAAAAATTAAAGACCGTTTTGTAGTCTACAAAAATGGCTCTTATAATTTTTTTCAAAAAATTTATAGTTTTCAAGATAACGGGACTCAAAAGTCCCCCTCATTTCAGTTGCCGCTCTTTTGGGCCCCTAGAATGCCGCTATCTTCATGAATTCACTTATAAGCGGGCGGACGAATTGTCCCATTACTTGGGCAAGAATTTACATTTTTTAATCATTTGAAGTTTATCGGAATGGGAAAACCCGTACCTATCATTGAATATGAGTTTGGGTCCATTTCGATTTTTCTAGAATATTTAAAAAGCGGTCAAACTTTTTTACACTATTTTGAGAGTATTTCATTAATTTAAAGATATTTTTTGAGAAAATGGTTTACCATTAACATTTTCTTTTTATAATAAGACCTTAGCAAGTGTTCAATGATCCCAGACAATTTTCTTTACCATCTTTCTTGCATTTTGATAAAAAATTGCTTTGCCCATCTGCATTTTTTAACCCTTTTCGAAGTTCTAGAAAATCTGTATATTATGGATTTTTCGACGGCTGTTTTTGCAAAAAATAAAGGTGTTGCAAAAAAATGTTAAGGACCATTTTTGTAGATTTTGAGATGATTTTTATTTTTTGTCTAATTCGCAGATTTTGGCAGATAGTGGTGGGAAACCCATTTTTGGGGCTTTAGGGGTCCATTTTCAGAGGGTTCATCGTCGGAATCATGATAAACTTTTATTCGCTCGAAAGCATCCGTGAAGACCTAAGAATTGCTCCACAAATAAAAAGTGTACAGATGTATTAACAGCTTTGGGTACTTTCAGGTCTTCAGTTACTGGACTAAATAATTTATATCAAAATTCTAACAATTTTAATTTTTATTTTTAGTTAAGTTTTTTTTTTAATTTATTTTTATCTTAAAGACGGTAGCAGACGTAGTATAAAATAAGTATTTAAATTCTTGGGGATCTATTTTTGTGTTTCAGGTGATCTACTAGGTCAAGAGGTCAATGGGAATAAGAAGGCTCAGCGCCGGATTTGCATTGGGGCAAAAAGGGCAAAAGGGCAATTCCCTAGGCCCCGAACGCTGCGGGGCCCCACAGCGTCTAAAAAGCATTAAAATCAAGGTTATTTAAAAATTTTTAATTTCTTTTTGTTGCTTTTTATTAAACTGTATGCTGGGGTCCTCCCTTTGATCTAAATCAGAGCTAATCAATATTTGAAAAATTTATAAAAATATGTTGCCGAAAGCAACACTGATGGATACAGGCACTGTTTTAGGGTTAAAAGAGTTACTTTAAACCCGAAAAAGCGTGGAAAGGTGAAACCAGGGAAAAAGTGAACAATCCCGGCCAAAGCCCAAAAAAGCTTTTTAAAATTTTAGGGATTGATTGAATTTTTCCGACATCCGAAAAAAATAATTTGGGAAAGGGAGAGAGAAATGGGTTCACGCCCCGTATAGACAAACGCAATTTTAAGTCAAGGGCCCGGTTTTTTAATCCGGTGGTTTCTGGGCCCGCGGCTCAAACTCGCGATAGCAAAATTATTAAAGGGAATAATCTTTGGTAAGATTCGTGATGGATATTTAGCAATATATTTATTGTTAGAAGAAAAAGAGGATGACGAAATAATATTACAATTAGCCAACCTGAAACATAGCGATGCCCCTATAAATCCAATATTTCAGCAAAGACGCGATGAGGGTTGTTATACTACATTAATAAAGCGACATTTGCAACAGCATGAAGTAAAATTTAGAAAATATTTTAGACTGAATAAAGGACAGTTAAGTTTTATTCTTGACTTAATAAAAGACAGAGTTGAATATCCAATAACCCCAGAGAAAAAATTAGCCATTGTATTAAGGTAAATCTGTACAGGGTGTCCCAAATTCGAGTTTTATCATTTGGATCGCGGGGGAAATTTAAGAGATACGAGGTCGCTTAAATGAAGGCAAAGTTGCGCAATTTGATGCTAATCAAAATGCCACCTAAGAAGTTTAAAAAAATTTTGAATACCTACTTTTGGAAAACCGATTATTCGCGATTTCGTTTTTATTTTTTTATGACAAAATAACTTTTACATTTTCATTGGGATTTTTTCTGTTCTACAAAATAGTGTTATTAGATTTATACACCGACGTTTCGTCTTGAAGCTGCCATCATCAACTGTTTTTTTTTAAATACGGCCCTGTAATAATGTATTGCACTTATTTAAAAAATGTATACTAATGGCAATTTTTATAAGAAACCATATGTTAAAGAGAGTCAGACAATATATTTTTGGCAGGATCTTGGGAAAACATTAACTAATTTTTTTCGAATAAGTGGGGAAAATCAATTGGGTTTGGGATCTTAAAAGCCTAAAATACGTAATAAAAAAACCAGTACCCCCTTTAAAAAAAATAGTTTTAATTTTCAAAAATCCCGGGCATTCCACACAAAAAAAACACAAACAAAATATCAGACGCACACACGACTGCGGCTACACTACTTCTTCAGCAGTCCAGTCGCGTCAATCGAATGTTGACAGCGGACGCAAAGACGCCGCTCGGAACAAACCAGGCACATTTAAAAACATGAGTAGGAGTGCTTGCGGCTAACGTAAATGCGTTGCCGGGATGCGACGGCCGCGTGGAAGTAAAAAATACCTTAAGACGAATTTTCAAATAATAAGCACCTCTTTAATTTAGTTCAGAGTTCAGCTCAAGAAACATAAGTAACCTGTTAGTTTTATATTTTTTCTGAAAGTATTTAGTTACAAGAAATGTTATTTGTTTAGACTTATATTATTGACATAGTAAAAGTGCTAGTATAAGATATGAATTTAAATAAGTTTATTCCTTTATTTAAGTACTGGTTTGTTTTTAACAAAAAGAAAAAAATTTAAAAGGATATGGGAGGTGGGCCTCGATTTGGCCCAGGGCCCCCCCCCTATGTAAATCCGGCGCTGAGCAGGCTCAGTCTCTATAGCCCGAAACCAGGACCGAAGGAGTCCCCAGACTTTTTAGTTATCACCTTGTTTCGCATTTATTATACAAGCCGACTACACACATCCTATACAAGATTTCTTAACTGTAACTGATAATTTTCTAACATTTTCTTACAGTTTATTTTAAATTGCACCGATATCCGCAATCGTAGGTATCATTTTCTAGTTCACAACAATTCTATATCTACACCTACTTTCAATCGACTATTACTACACATAAATAACTTTAATTATCTCGAAGGTGTTATAAGTTCTGGTCTAACTTCATATCGAGCACTAACAGGCTTTCGTTGCTTTTTATCTAAGCTTTAGAGTTATGGCTACGATTGTATAGTATCGGTTTTCGAAACCGCCCACTTCGATTAACTTGTACAATGTAGATAACTTTTTTTTACTTCTGATAAAACGCCAATCTACTTTTTAATTGGTAAATTTTAAGATCGTCGTAGTTTTTTCTTAAATTCTATGCTCCTGGACAGGATTCTGGCTTTACTGCGTTTTGTCCTGGAGGTCCATTCTTCAGTCTTAACTCAAAAACTGTCGCAAATAAGTCTCGATTACCTGTTTTGTTTAACATTCTTGAATATTATGCAAGTCTTAATCTCGAATTTCAAATGTTATATATAATTCCATAAAAAAAATTAATTTAATAGGCATACAACCACTTTGTACTTTATTATTTCTAATATGTATACAAAAAATAACTAGCATACAAATATTTGTAGCTTAATCATTTCTGATATATTTTGCTCGATATTGTGTATAAAACTAAATTTATATAACTAACTTTATATCAATAATTATCGCTGTTTTTAACGATTCGAACAAAACAATCTTTAAGAAAAAAAGGTGGTTAGTTGTAACAATCACAAACAAAAATTTGTTTCTCGAATGGATCCTGCCCACTGACCTCAATATGGACTGGTAAAGGGTATCAGATGCGCGGTTCAAAAGTGAGATTTTATGGGAGAAAAAATTGTCCGTGCGCCGTGGCTCTAGTTATCTCAGGGTCCTGAATCAGCGAGAACGGACTAGCAGATCGATTTTATTTACAAATTCGTCGCCGGCCAGTTCCGATTTGCAATTGATGACTTAAACAAAATATATATTACACTGGTTAAAAAACCATGATTACTGGTTTTTTAAACCAGTGAAACACATTGGTTTGTTTAGATGTTGTTCTTAATCAAAAATAAAAATATTATCCATTGTCAGCTCCTTAAATTCCTTAGTTCTTCTGAATGTTACAGCTATGGAAAGCCACAAATTTTTGTACTGTTTCACAACTGATGCGTTGTAGTTAATAATAATAAAAAATGGCGAATACGACTGAACAAGACACTTGTGGCTTATCTAAGAATTAACTTTTTTGTTTCATCTATGAAACACAATCATAATGAAAAAAAAAATCACTATAATTATTTATTTCGGATTAAAAAATCTGAACAAAAAATGTATTGCATTAACTAAAAAGTCGTAATAGATTAAACATAAAACATATTCCCTTGGAGCATATACCTACGAGGCATCTTGCTGCTTGGAAAAAGATCATTTGTGCAAGAAAAAAGAAAGAATAGCGGTGATATAACCTTTTTCTCTCTCCAACGTGATCATTGGTCGGTGAAAAGAATATATATATACCCCGCTCTGCGTGCTGATTTGTTGGTCTCTCCGCGTCGATCATCGGCACTATGGTTGGAGCCAGGAGAAAGGTTTATCTATGATTCTTTTTCTCTTTCGCACTGCCAAACGGCAAGGTACCTTAGTTAATAAATGCTCGTATTGTATAAATACATTTAAGATGTTTAGAATATCCTTTTATCGCTATCGAAAACATAAGTGCAAGCAGGAAAAGAGTTAACGTTATTTGTATAAACATTTTTCAACCCTTTTGTTTATAAGTCTGTTCCAATTCGCAAAAAACCGTTTATTGCATCCCTTACTGATCCCCAAGCAAAGCAAAACCCTTTTATATAGAAAGCGTTCAAACTTCGTCGTTTTTGAACTGACATAAAACCTTAAAGTCGACAGTCACGCGTTTAATAAATTCTAACAGTTTCCAAACCATTTGGCGGTACAAAAACTGGGTCTTGAAATTAACCCTATCTTTTATTAGCCCCTATTTTTTTGTATTTATATTTTGCAATATTAATTTTGTTAACTCATGGTTTATATTACTACCTAACATAATTTATATATGTATAGAAACGCAAAAAAAAAAGAATTTAGTATCTAAATATATAAAAAATATATTTTTAAATATAAATTAATTAATGAATACAAATTTCAAGTCCGGAACTTCCTGCTTTTTAAATAATGTTAATGAACATCGTTTGTTTAGTGGAAATCAAACCTTATAAATGCGATTATCATTTAATTAAATTTAGGTTATCTATGGTCCTGCCACTCGCAAAAATATTAAATAGAAAATGTCGAAATGACATATAAGAAGCCGACATTATTGAAGAACAGACCGCCAGATATTGAATTAGTCCATTCAACCACCTGGCCCTGAGTAAGTAAAGACTACCTTTAGACACGTTTTTTATCCGTTGAATTTCTGTCCCGTTGGAAATTCTATCACCCAAAAATGCAGAAAACACCCTTTTAGGGTTTTTTTTAACGACAATCTTATTAAAAAACGTATGAAAATGCCTCTTCCTAAAAACACTCTTAGGGCGTTTTTTTCGTTGATTCCGAATTTTCGGTTTCGGGATCCCTAAATTCGGAATCAGCAATCCAAAAAAACCTTTCTTAAGACTATTTTCTAGGTGCCTAAAGAACATATTCATAAACATTTATAAAACAACTCCTAAAAAAGGGTGTTTTCGCATTTTTAGGGATAATGCCAGAATTTCCGAGCTGCGGGACACCGAAATTCGGAATCAGCGGTCCAGAAAACGTACCCTGAAGATAGTCTCAGTTTAATTGCAGCGAAATTGGGCATCCCGAACCCGCGTTTTGAATGAACTAAATCCACGTATAATTGGAAAGATTGATACTAGCTACTGCAATTCATAATTTTCATTTACGTTATAAAACCTTTTTTTATCTATCATCAACATCCCAAAACGATTGTTAAAACATTCTTTATGGGAAATTTGCGATTTAAATTAAAAAAAAAAAAAAAAACGAAAAAAGTAACAAAAAATATCTGAAATTCCAAAACAAAAAAAGGAATTTTTTGTTAAATTCTAGCGTCTATTGCGGAGGGTCAACTTTGAGGACAGTAGAATTTGCAAAAATTTCCTGTTTCATTAAAAATTATCAACCGGTAAATTAAAGAAAAAAAATGGCGGTAAATGTAATGATATCATGGGCATTTTATGAGGAGTAGTAGGGACGTTGTCAGATAGTACAAATATTCGAAAAATCAACCAATTCAAATTTTATTACAAGCAACATGCACCAAAGTCAAAAAGA
>JAHBCN010023973.1:0-12244 GCA_019359885.1 Listronotus oregonensis | reverse complement strand
AATCAGGCGCATTTTCGAAATTTTGTGATTTCCCAAAAATTACATTTTTTTTTTGGGCGCATGGATTGCTGGAAAATTACTGGACCATTTGATTCCGCTTTGCCAATTTGTAGAAAATTAAACTGGTAATGGTAAAATCGTTTAAAATTTTTTATTTTACGTACATTTAAATACAAAAGAAGTCATTTGTAAACTTTTTTGAAATGACCGCCGTTTTGAAAAAAAATAACGATTTTACTTTTCCGAAGTTTCGACAATAAGTACACTAGTATATTTTAATAATTTGTTGGTCTTGCTTTTAGACCTAGTTACTTGAACCAGGTGCGCCCGCCTGCCGGAGCACGGCGAGCATAACATTCTTCGGCGCCATAGATCCGTAAAAATTTGCCAAGTTGAAAGAGAACGGAACACAATTGGAAAAGAACTTGGTCCAATCGTAATCTCTGTATTTTAGGAGGCCGAAATTTTTGGGAGAAACTTGGACCTTATTTTCGAAATATCATAGGTGTGATATTATTTCAAAACAAAATACACGCTGCATTTTTTCGATCTCATATTGGTGTATTTTTTGCTTTGATGTTAGCAACCCCAAAAACATATTAAAATAAAAATAATATATTTGAAGTCATTACTGAAATTTAACATAAAATAACTCAATATCTAATTATATTTTTTATTAATACATTCTAGTGTACAATTAGCTTTACTGAAAACAAAATTACCTTCAAATTGATTTAACTGCCTAACGATGTTTATTTTATAAATGAATTAAAAATAACAAAATAATTATTTAGTTTTAACTAAACTTATTATCCGTATTATTGGAAAATCTATTTCAAATAATTTCCTATTTTGATACATTATTAGCATTATAATAATATAGAATTACTTATTAAAGTGACATATTTGGATTTAACTCATAAAGAGTATTTGTATGAAACACAATATCGAATTGCTTTCTGTGATTGGATTGGCTTTTGTGTAAAAAAAAAATTATTTAGAAGTGGGGCTCCAGACAGAACACGGTAAAAAAAATACTTCCTAGAGACTAATCTACAGGGTAGAAAGTGGAGAAGTGACTTTTTTACGGGTTAATTTAAAAAAAAAACATATATAACTTTTTAAAAAAACAAAAAGAGTGTTTTTTGTTCATTTCTGTGAACGTATACAATTTTATATTAACGACAATATAAGACAAAGGAAGTCCGGCCACTTTACCGGACTTCCGGTCCGGCCGGATTTTTTTGAAAAAATCCGGCTGTCCGGCCGGAAATTTTTAATGTTATTAATAACGAAATATAATTTAATAAGTCATTGGAAATATAAATAGAGGGAAATAAAAATCTTGGGTAGAAAAAGTAGCTTACATTTATTAACTGATTACAGGTAATCTCTAATTCTCTTACAAATAAGGAAAAACACTGTTAATAATCAAAATGTATCTTTTTTAAATTATGATAAAGGGATAAAAGTTTTTCAGCATTTTGACTGGTTAATCTACACCGCTTTTCTTCATAAATGTTGCCAATTTCTGAAAAAGACCTTTCTGAATACACACTACTTGCTGGGGCGCTTAAATATCGTTTAGCAACTTGGGCTCCATTTGGAAACTCATTCTTGTGCTCTTTCCACCAATGTATTGGATCAGACTTTCTTCCCTGTAGGGGCTTATTAAGATAATTTTCAAACTGGTCTGCTACTTTTTGTTCGTGATCTACACTTACATTACCGATTAAGGAAAAGGGAGTAGCAATTTTTTCAAAACATGTCCAAACTGACGGCACTTCTTGATGTTTCATGATTTTAGACAATGGTTCTTCATCACTATCACTATCACTGTTATGTACTGCTGTTAAGTTTAAATTTTCAGTGCTTTCAGTGCTATTAGTGGTAATCTCCTTGAACTTTGTTATCTGGTATAAAACACACTGCTTTGCGAGCAAAATATTTTCTGGTGGAAAAATGCTAATTTATACCTAGGGTCCAATACAGTAGCAATGACATAATTGGGATTCTGGTAAATTAGTTGAAATCTTTGTCAATGTTTTCAGTAGGGCATCTTAGTTGTTCCCAAGTATGAGTTTGATTCAGCAAAAGAAACCCTGTAAACTAGTTATAAAAGGAATAATATCTGAAATTACTGATTCTGTAGAGTTAACTGCTTTTGTCATTTCTTCAAAGGGTCTCAAAAGTCTAGTAGCATCAATTAATATTTTATTTTTTGAGGGAAAAAGAGATCGGCGCAGGACTTCCGGCATCCGGTTCGCTGGGCGGTCGGAAGTCCGGAGTTCGGTAGTCCGGTGAAACATGAGTCCGTTCCATCACTAATAAACAGTATTAAAGTTTTCAGAAGTTTTTAAAGCAATTTTTTTTTTAATTTAGATTAAATTTTCCTTTTAATTTCATCTTGACAACGTTGGCCGACTTGTCACCGAAACGTAGATTGGTATTTTTGCTTTTTGGGGGTTTTTCTTCTTTTTTGTTGCAGGCAATCTGCAAGTTAATAGGGGTCAATAGGGCTGACCAGGCTCAGCTCTCTATAACCCGGGACCTGGACCGTAGTGGTCTCATTTTCTAGAAAATTTCAAGGCGAGTACTTCCAAAGACAACATATCAAAATATACTCATTTGTCATTCAATATTAGGTAAGTAAATCTACTATCACGTTCAATAGTCTGAAAATATGTTTTTTATACGTTGAGAAATTAAACAAATGATGATTTAGCGGTATATTATAATTTTTACATGAACTTTCAATCTAGAAAAATTAAAATCATCTTGTAGTATTTATTTATAATATAATAACAATTAATATTTATTATGATTCATCATAAATATTGAACATTGAACAAACGACTCGTTAGTGAAAACTTTCTTTTATGAACAATATCGGGCAAGCCCATCAAATATTTTCTATTATTTAATTTTTTACACTTGAAGCCTATACTTTTGATCCATCTTTTTAAAGAGTCGATGGAAAACTCAAAATATTTATTTTTTTCCTGAACTTTTGTCTTATTGTTGCCAATATCGCATATTATTTCCTGGCGTTCTTAGAATAAATTGTGAAATGATTGCAGGTAACTAAGGATTTTTTTCCTTACATACGTCTCATCTAACCAATTATTTAACTTTAAATATTATTTGCAGACGCCAAAACACACAAAAAATAATCAATAGAAAGAATAAAAATAAAATTTTCCCGATTTTATATTATTTTTCCCACAATACTTTATGAGCAAACGAAGACATAATAAAATAGGTGGATACTACTCTTTGCAAATTCGTTTTCTTCCGAGCTGCATCAAAAAAGTTTCTTGAGGGACGAAACATCTACTAAATATTTATACAATGCATTTCACTAACTCGATTTTCTCTTAAAGTTTAAGCAAATGCTCAGAGTATCCGGGGCAAGTCGAAGTATGTATTGCATTTTTAATGCGGTTCTTAAGAAATTGTTTTTCATATAAAATAAAACCATCTAAGACTCTATGTACACAATTCGCAGAATGTTAGAAATACTAAAAAATTCAGAATAGCATGGACACTAAAATTCACTTTGTCATGGGAAAATACTTTTTTTAAAGAAATTTAATTTTTTTTTTTAATTTTAAATTTTTATTATAAATACCGAAGAAACAGGGCTACAAACAAGGCCTCTATGATCAATCAGTAGTTTAACGTAAAACTAACGTTGTGACAGTTAAAATATCCAGTTCGACTTGTATAAAAAATCTTTCATTGATATCAAACATTAAATTCTTACAATAACATATTCATTTAAAGAATACGCAACGATTGTTACTTGAACACTATGTAGCGGAGTGATTTCGTGAGTCTATCGTGTCGTTTTTTTTTTGGCGTAGAACCAGGTCAAACCAGTTAGGTTCCTTTGAGTATGTCACCGGGCACATGAAATCGTATTTTACGACATTTTTTTGTGGTCTCGAACTTTTTAAATTAATAAAAAGTGATTTTTTTAAATTAAAAAAATATATATATTTTTTCCGTTTCCACCGCCATAACTTTAAAACTATCAAAGATACCAAAAAATTTTTTGTGTCAAATTAAAGCTCAAACTGTAGCGCTTTTAACCTTATGAACTGTTTGGGCACAACTTGCACTTTCATGCCTTTAAAAATTAGATAAACTAAAAATATATATTTTTTGTATTGAAATTTTAACCAATTGATAAACTTTTTTATTTTTAAAAATTTTTTCATACATGCAGCGAAGAAAATATAGCCAATTAATAACAAAAGTTTTTGAAAAAAAAATTTTCCTAGAGCTTATCGTTTGGCAACAGCAATTTTTTTTCAGACGTTAAAAAGTATTATCGGGACCCAATAGCCCCACATGCGGATAGCGTGCGTAGTAATACATTAGTAGTGGTGGTTGTCGAAATTTAGAGTGTGCTGTATGTATTTAGAATTTTAAAACAATGAAGCGAATTAATTGTAAAAAATTGTTTATGATGGATACAATTCTGTTTTACAAAGACCTAGAATACAAGGGTTGTTATCATTACTATCAATTGCTGAAAAAAGGCAGGACAATCTAGCAAAAGAAATTCTGTTAAAAAAATGTTATTTTAAATGGCGAAATTAAAATAAAATATTATAAAGACTGTCGTAAATCTTACACAGATTCTCAAAACTATTATCATAATTTGCAATCAGACAGTGGCGTCGGTCCTTCAAATAAATGCGATACTTTTAATATTAGGAAAATGTGTTTTTTTTGCAACAATAGTAAAAATAAAAAGAAGAAAAGTTAAATAAAAAATCTGTTTAAACAAGTAATTTAAATATTATTATGTACCTACATAGTATAGTTCGTACCTTTATATTAGTTTATATTTTGTACTGAAACAAAATACGAATTTCAATTTTATCCTTATAAATCATGTTTAGGGTATTTATTTTTTTACATAGTACTGAATCTTTTTATGTAGTAGAAAAGCTACCTATCACAAAAATGTAATAAAGCTGCCAGGAATAGAAACGACATTAATATGATATCTAAATTACATGGCTATAAAGATTTATTTGCGTTTGATAAGAAATATAAATTATGTTACAGCCACTACATCTCTGAAAGAAACAAAAAATCGCACAAAAATAGGAAAACGGTTTCCGAACCTACCCGAAAATAGTTCGACAATATCTACCATTTCTGCGAGTATTGGTAGTGATGTTCAGATAGATCTTTTACTTCCTAAAGAAATGTCCAAAATTTAAACTTTATTAAGAGCTGCTGCCATAATACGTAGTGCAATGGCTTTATGTCAACCCAAAATTGAATTTCCAACATGTACTTGTGTGAAAGAAGGACTTAAATGTTGTAAGGAGTGTAAATTTCGTTCCTGCAATATCACTATTAAAGATTTTAAGGCAGAAATGGATTAAATTTACGTAAAATGCTACTAATGAAGCGCCTAAATAACTACTTACATATTACATTTTTAGTCTGTAAAAAAAATCACCCACGGAATTGGACGATTTTTAAATTTGCAATGTGAAATATTCTTTAAGTATTATTATTTAAGGCAAAAAAGCGGATGATGTGGTTTTTACCAAGAAATGCGCAATAAAATTTAAAAATTGTCATTATTTGACATTTTATTTTAACTATATACGATTTACATGTAATAAATTCATGCATCGCTTCAAGACGTTTACAGTGTTGCTAAACGGAAATATTATTAATTCATAATAAAAAACTTTGCTGTTACCATAAGGATAATTTTCATTAAATCAAAAATATTTGAATTTCAAGCCAGTTACAAATATAATTAGGGAAAATAAAAAGCCGCTTTAACTAACCAGCACTAATCATGACCGACCAGAAATAATAAAAAAAATTACAATTTAACGAGAAAAACCTCACCGGAACTAACCAGAACTGGATCATAGTTTGAAAGTTGTTGTTTGTTAGTTCTGGTTAGTTTTTTATATAAAAACAACCTTCAATAATAACAAATTATTACAAAAAGTCTGGCAACATTGCTTATTCAAGCAGCATTCAGACATGTCAAAGAATAGCATCGTATCATCTCTTTATATGGAAAAAAAAAAATTATATATTCCTGTTTAAAAAAACGTTTAACGAAGCCCTAGTTTATATTTAATGTATGTACTATATTTCTCAAATTTAATTAAAAGACATAAAGCATTCGCAATTTTTTGTTGCTAAAAATGTTTTAAAAAATAATGAAGTTTTGAATGTATAATCAAAAAAATAACGAATCCCGTGGGTGGTTTTCTTTACCAGCAACCAATAAAAAAAGTTTAATAAACCTACCAATTAGGTGGGTAATTAATAACAATGATTGATATTTTTGTATGGGTTTAAAAATCTACCCACCTGTTTTAAATATTTTTTTTTTTTTCTTTTCTAAACAAGTTAAGCAGCCCTTAGATCTGCGTTTAAACCTGTTGATACAACTTTAACTATCTACTACACTTCCACCGGACCGTAAGATCTTTGTAGTCGGCCGGCTCGCTAAGCCAAGCGCGCAAAAATATGACTTTGGCCGTTAAAATATCACTGACTCAATACTATAAAAGGAATCTAAAAAATTTTTGTTTTAAAAACTTTTTTTAAACATTAGCTACAATTTGTACGCAGCATGTATGTATAAATTTTCAATAATAAACTTTTTTCTCGATTGCCTAAAATTCCGCTACTAAAAATAAGAATTTTGAGTTTCGTACTGATTTAAAAATTTAACAAAAAAATATCAGCTTCAAGTGGGACGTTGTTTGAAGCTCTATTGTGTCTACTTTAATCTAAAAAAAAAATTAACTTGATAGCATGAATATTATTAAAGATATAGCAGTGGAGAAGTTAAAATACGTGTTTTATTGAAAACCGATTTTTTTGGGTTTTTTCGAAATAAAAAATCTCTCGACCACTAAAAAATGTCGTAAAAAGTGATTTCGTGTACACGATTACCTTATTAAAGAATCCCACTAAGTCTGGTTTGGTTCTACGCCGGTTTTTTTTTCTCGATAACTAAGCGACTTTTCTTCCAAATTTTACTCCACTAATGGTAAAACTAAAAGTGTTTTCAAAATAAATTAAATGAGTATTATATCAATAAGAAATAATTATTTAATAGCTTAATGATTTAACATTATAGTAATAGTAATGCTTACTTAGTAAGTTTTTATTTTATAAATTTCTTTGTCATTTATCAAAAATTGCAATGATAATACTACAGGAAACGTAGAACGATGTTTCCTCATTTTGAATTATTACCAAAAATTAAAAATACCGCCTATCTTAGAGGTTAGATGACGACGTTTTTCTGCATTTTTAACTTTCCATGAACTATTTTGTGAAATTGTTACTGATGGTCTTTAAATGCCTTTATTTTTGGTGACGACCATACATTTAAAATATATTTTAAATAAAACATAAATGTATACTGTACACATTATTTCATTTAAACAAATTACAAATTATTCCTGAACTTTTGGAAAATCCGCACGCCGCTGTGCTTTTTATGAATGAAGTACGCCATGTTTGGTTTACAACTTCCTTCCCCTTACCGACGCCGTACTGTCACAGATACGGTTGCCAGACTTTACATTTTACTGTTGCCTGTTTGGTTTTACCTGAACCAAAAATTTAATAATTTTGCAATTACATTTAATTGAATTATTCAAGATTCACTTATTAAATTTTTTTTTAAAACTTGGTTATCCTACATTTTTTCTGTAAAATGTACAGGGGAGCCAATAATTGACTCCCTTAAAATTTACATGGGATTTTCAATGTTCCGCTCGGCGACGAACCACCCTGTATATCATAAGAATTTTTAAAAAAAAATAGTTTATTAACTTGAAAACTTACGTTTTTCTGTAAGCGCGTATTAAAATTTTAACGACGACGTCCGCGGTCTACAAAGCGAGGGGCCGCATTGACAAAATAGCAGCGAGAGCTACTCGCCGCCACATGTGTGTCCTTGAATACGATCGGCGTATGGCAACAACTACAACTTTTTACTTATTGGCCTTTTAAAAAGCTTGGCCTTCCATGGTCCATCCACCTTATTCGAAATTGGAAAATAGACTGGCTGGACCAGCTATTTTTTCCAAGTTCTTGAACTTTGAAATTTGGAGAAAAACCAATATTTTAATTAATTTTTGACGCTCTCTACTGGCTTAACAAAGCTGTTTTTAATATAACAAGTTGTACCTAATCGACCTATTTCGCCGTCAGAATCTGTCATAAAATTTGGTACATGTATTTCCTTGACATCCTATATAATATCCTTTATTTAAACCAACATTTACACTATTATTCAAGCTAGTCTTAATTTTAGGCTGGATTTTCCACCTTATTCGAAATTGAAGGATAGACTGCCTGGATCACCTATTTTTCCCAGGCTCCTGACCTTTAAAATTTGGGAAAAAAACATTTTTCTTAAATTTTTGACGCTTCCTACCGGCTTAACGAAGCATTTTTAAATATACCAAGTTGTACCTAATCGACCTATTTTGACGTCCGAATCTGTCATGAAATTTTGGACATGTGTTTCCCCGACATTCTATATAATATCCTTTATTTAATCCAACATTTACACTATTATTCAAGCTAGTCTTAATTTTAGGCTGGATTTTCCACCTTATTCGAAATTGAAGGATAGACTGCCTGGATCACCTATTTTTCCCAGGCTCCTGACCTTTAAAATTTGGGAAAAAAACAATTTCTTTTTTAAATTTTGACGCTTCCTACTGGCTTAACGAAGCATTTTTAAATATACCAAGTTGTACCTAATCGACCTATTTTGACGTCCGAATCTGTCATGAAATTTTGGACATGTGTTTCCTGACATTCTATATAATATCCTTTATTTAAACCAACATTTACACTATTATTCAAGCTAGTCTTAATTTTAGGCTGGATTTTCCACTTTATTCGAAATTGAAGGATAGACTGCCTGGATCACCTATTTTTCTCAGGCTCCTGACCTTTAAAATTTGGGAAAAAAAAACAATATATTTTTTTTAATTTTTGACGCTTCCCACCGGCTTAACGAAGCATTTTCAAATATAACAAGTTGTGCTAATCGACCTATTTTGACACCAGGATCTGTCATAAAATTTTGTACATGTATTTCCCTGACATTCTATATAATATCCTTTATTTAAACCAACATTTATACTATTATTCAAGCTAGTCTCAATTTTAGACTGGATTTTCGTTCGCATATCTGCATACCCTTAAGCGATAGAGATGCGACATTCTATATACATGTATATCTTTATATACAGTCTCCGATCTAAGCTTTCCCCATCGTCATATGAAGATACTTTGTGTGTTCTCTTTACTTCTCAATATTCAAATTTTCATTTTCCTGTCTTAATGCCTAAATTTTGTCGAAAGAAAATCTAATTTTGGCTTTATGCATAAATAAATAAAGTGTTGCCTTTTAAACATATGTTGAGACGTTTTGACTTATAAATATTAATAAAATATTTTGTTGGCAAAATTTGTATAACTTTAAAAATAAGGACAATTCAATAATCACGATGAAGGAAGCAAAGAACGTATTGAATATTAAAAATAAATTCTTCAAAAAAGTGTTATCTTATGTATACAGGACCTTCCACATAGAACTGAAACAGGCCGTATTTGAGGTTTTCTTCGTATTTAAAAAATTATGAAATAGCAATCTTTTGTACTTTTTTCGGTAAAATAAAACTACCATTACTATTTTCTGAATTAAAGCATTATTAAAGGTGGCGGAAGTACGCTTCTACGAAAAATCCGCTGTTGTCGCGTTGTCGCGCCTTTATTATTAGCTGTTCAAAAAGGAAATAGTATTTTGACATTATTATCTTTCTGTGTTATACTTTATAGTTATAAATATAACAAATATTATTCACAGTTTAAAATACAATGGTAGAGCTTATTTTGATGTAATTTAGGGAATAAATTAAGTTAAATTTAATCATAATATATTATCAAGTAAATGAATCAGAAAGATACTTGGCAGCCACGCTTTACGACAAAATAGTATCTGTAGTAACCATTTTCCCGGGTTTTGGTGGATTTTATTGTTTCGAGTACAGAGGTTCATTCATCGCTAGGCAGACCCTTAGAATGTGCGTTTATGATGCCACGCTTATGCCAAATCGATGCTTTTTCCAGTTAAACTAACAGCTCATTGTTTTTATCTGTCAAATGTGTTAAATAATTAAATGCACGAACGCAATTGTTTTCATGGCAACTTACTCTTTGAGTAAGATCACCTCAAGTGGACCCCGCATTTTCCACTTCATCATGAAAATTAGGTTTACATATTTTTTATGGAGAAGACATCACCAACAATTAAATACCAAAAGAGTTTTACAAAATTTTTATTGAAAAAACAATTTTTTTTACAATAAATATTTTGCGGGCTGTTAATTAAAAAATCAATTACAAAAAAACCATTAAAGATAATTTAATGAAATTTTTAGAATTTGTTGTTTAATACTCATATTTTAAAAACAGTAAAACATCCGGAAAATATTTGTTTATTATCATAGTTTTTATTAACATTTAAATGAACAAATGCAAATTTTGAGATTTCTTCCCGAATAATGAAAAAAAATAATTAATTATTATTTATAGTTGTATATTCACTGCTTGCAATTAGTTTAAATAATATATTTTTTTATGAGCCAGCGCAAGCGCACTGTCGGCTCAGCGTCGACTCCACTCATTCTTTAATAAATAAAAGTATTATACTGTCACGGTTAGTTTTTATTCCTAGGTTTGTTTTTAATAATTTAGTTTGTTTACCTTAATGCAGGTCGGTTTTCATTTTTTTTTTGCAGTTTATTTTTGGCAAAAGGCTCCAAATTTGATTGTAATTGCTGGGTTACTTCTGTTTTTCTATCGTATTTGGTATCCTACCTTATGCTTTACGTTGCTTTTACCCCTCGTAGTATTATGTACTAAAAAATTAACATTGTTATTTGGGCAGCGTGAGTAGGCAACTCAAAATGTGAACGATGTTGCCAATTCAGAGGCGAGAAAATTCCTAGAATTAGCAGCGATGCGCATGTTACTCTTTGAGAAGGACGAAGGGCCGTCGGCCATGTTTTACGATTGGCACTTTCACGTCATTCTTCAAGGCGAGAACTAGTAGAATTTGCAGCTAACGGTATTCAAGCCATCTTTATAGGATTTGTGCTGCAAATTTCCCAAAAATCTTTCCCGATTTAAGTTACCTTTGGTTTTGTGTGGATTTTGTTGGTTTGCGTTGCCTTTTGGCTGTTTCGGGAAAGAAATCTGCATTACAGGACTTGCAGTTCGACGCCGCAGGGATCACGTGTTAGTGGAAGATACCCCTTAACATCTTGGGTAAGTTCTTCTAGACTTATTCTAACTGAGTATTTTCCGTATAAAACGGTACATTAATAGATTTATTTGGGTTTTCTTAAGACGCGCTGGTGGTTCAGGGGATTTTTCATTATTTTTTTATATATTACGTCATGCGTTGGGCAAGTCCAATTTCAGTAGGAATTAATTATTAATTACCCTAATTACACCAATTTAAGGGGTTTGTTGTGGCCAATTTATTGGAAAATCAAGGTTTTATTGAATTATTCTTTTTTGTTGTTTTTTTGACAGTTACGTTAATTGGCTACGCTAATTAGCGTTAAAGTTTTAATAAATCGCCGTTAGATGGCGCTGGTGTATAGATCATTTGTTTCTTTTAGTATTAATTAATTTTCTGGGGTTAAATTACCTTCTTTTGGTAATAAATTTTTAATTACTAAGTTTTCTCTTGTCATAATTTTTCTTTTGAGACTTTTATTCAGGGTATAAGTATCTGGGTGACTGTTCGAGACCTATTTATTATTTAAATTGTCAATTTAGTAGGCCGGAGAGGCTTTTGTTATACTTAACAAAAAATTAGTTATTTTTTTTACCTTATTTAATTATCATTTATCAATGATATTTAAGTTATTTTTATTTTGTTGGTATCTTCTAATTCTACAACATAGAGTGTTTTTTTTTTAAGACAAAAAAAAAGCAAACAAGTAAATATATCGTGATTGAACTATTTAAATTATCAGTCAAAAACCTACTTATTATTTGTTTTGCCAAGTAAAAATAAAGATCAATAAATATGTTTTGGGCTTTTACCTACGATTAAATATAATCGTATAGATATAATAATATTACCTTTTATTTTACACTAGTTAAGTGATTGTTAATTAATTTGGTAGCTAGGAAA
>JAHBCN010023972.1:0-12333 GCA_019359885.1 Listronotus oregonensis | reverse complement strand
TTTTATATTTAACTTATACAAAACAATAAAGGAAATTTTTTTAAATTTTTTTAAAAATTTTTTTAAGTAACAAAATTTCTGACACCAGTAATCTAAATGTAGTTATCCTTCCAACTAATAATGTATTATTTTTAATTGTTTTATATTTTTTTCTAGATAGGGCTTTTTTGAAATATGATACAAAATTCCGTTAAAGTACGCCCATGCCTTCTTTAATCCGATAAATCAATGACAGTTACATACACCTTTCCTGTGAGAAATTTTATTTAAAATTAAATACTAAAACTATTAAAGTAAATTGTAGACATTTATAACTATTTTTTAAAATTTTTAATGTTATAAGATATTTGCAAAACCTATAAACATAGCCCAGTAAATTTGTCAAATTTATGATCTGTTTCCAAATTACTTAGTTAACATTAGTCGTTGCATTCCCCTATATATATTTTTACTATGTTACTTTTAAGACTCCCATAATCTTACAAAATTAAATGCTTTTTAAAAGAACTTCTTATAACAAGTGATTTCTACTATCTTACCTCTACTATAGATTTTTTTCAAAATATAAAACTTTTTTTTTAAAAAAAATGTTTCATGCATTTTTAAAAAGCAGGGCCAATTATGCATTACAATTTAAAATAAAAATTTTTTTATATTTATATATCAAAAACAATTTTTTTTTTAAAAGCAAATTTTTACTTTAAGTTAATTTAAACAAATAAAACATTTTTTTTACAATTTTAATTATAATATTTATTATATTTATAAAACGGCATCAAAAAATTTTAAAAAGATTATTAATTCCCCCCTTATAGCGAATTTTTTTTTTGTAAATAATAATAGTCCCCAACAATTAATCATTTAGTAAACTTCAAGCTGTGATTTATTAATAATTTGCAAAAAAAAAAATTAAAAAGGATTAAGGGGGGAAAAAGGTAAATTTAAAAATGCTGTGATTTACTTAAAAAAAGGAAAAATTTCACATTTAAAAATAAAAATTTATTTTGGGGATTTTTTTTTTTAAAAATAATATTTATGTTTTATGAGTTGTAAATAAGGCTTAGATGCTTTTAAAATATTGCAGTTAATCGCATTCTCCTAGTTTAAAAAATGGATAAATAGTAAATTAAAAATTATCCGCATATAATATGACGTCTTTACAGAAACTATTTTAAATTTTTCTGTACACAAAATATTTTTTAAAAAATGGACCATTTTAGTAACAGTGTCATAATACCCAATTATACCCAGTAGTAATAATTATTATGTACAGGATGTTTCAAAAATCTTCACTATTTAGGGGTAGGCGCTACGTCCAAAAATAAGACAAAAATCACTTATGTCAATATTTCGAAAAATGTCTTCTTATGAAATACCGGCCATTTTTTAAAAATAAAAAAAAAGGGAATTTTTTTCCCGTTATGCAAAAACATATTATTTACTCGGGGGGAAGATGTTCCTTTAGCACATCGTCAAAACATTGTGTTTCAACATGATGGTGCACCTGCCCATTAATCTCAATATGTTTAAAAGTTATTAGGTCAACGTTTTCCGAACCAATGGTTCAATCGTAAAGAACTTATTTTTTTGGCCTCTTGGGTTCCCGGATCTCAACCCAATAGCCATTTGGCTTCGGGGTTATCTGAAAAATACGGTTCACCCAACAGTAAAAATACTTTTTTGTTCTTATTTATGGAGCTTTAGCACAAATTTGAAACGAAACAATAGGCCGTGTAAAAAACAATTTTATTCGTCGTTTGTACACATGCATTGAACACAATGGTGAGCATTTCACACTTGCGGCCGAGTGATGATCGCGTTGTTAAAATTAGCAAATTAGCAATTTTAAAAAGTTAACAACGGTTTTAGAATGTTTAAAAAAAGTCGATTTTGAAGGTTGCCTACTAAAATCATTGAATCACACCGAAAATGACTTTTTGTTAAACATTCTAAACCGTTTTAATTTTAAAAATTTCAAATCCTTTTCGATCATCCCTCCCTTGTTCTTTAAATTTAAATGTTTTTTTTTTTATTTTTTTAGAATAAATTTTATGTTTAAAATTTTACCTGATTTTTAAAATTAAGAATGTAAAAAATATACAGGTTTTCAAATTAATGGTATATTTTAAAAATTTTAAGAAAAGTACCTTCCCCTACAAAGTCCCTTTCGGCCTTAATAAGAGCTTTATACAAAATTTTTCAACCTCATCAAAATTATACATTAAACTATATTGACGACATTTTAATATTTTCCAAAAATGAAAAGACCAAAAAAAGTCATATTAAGAATATTATAAAACCCTAGTGAAGCAGGTTAAAAATCAACCTCGAAAAAACCATTTTTTCCAACAAGAAAAAATTTTTGGGATATAAAAAAAACAAAAAGGGGAAATAGAAATGGATCCAGAACAGTGGAATTATACAAGATTATAAAACACCAAATAGTTTAAAAACTTTACGTGCTTTTTTAGGACTTATGGGTATTATCAACGCCTTATCCAGATTTGGTGATAAAGAACTACCATTAATTGAATTGCTAAGAAAAGAAGTAAAATGGAAATGGGATCAAAAAAGAAGTGCATTTAAGAGTATAAAAGAGACATTCACTAAAAATCTTAAAATTTTTCATCCTATTATAATAAGACATTTTATTTGAGAACTGACGCATCAGAACATAGGATAGCAGGATTTTTGTATCAGATAAAAAAGGACAGGAATCCCCAATCTTTTCTGTTCACGCATAACTAAACCATATAAAAAAAGATTATCAGTCAGTGAAATCAATTTTTGGGAATTATATTGTATACAAAAACAAAGTTTTATTTTTTGGGGAATAAATTTATCATAGAAAGGGATCACATGGCATTGACATCAATATTAAATAATAAATAGGGAAACAGTAGAGTTCACAGATGGTCGTTATTTTACAAAATATGTTTTTTAAATCAAATATATACCAGGCAAGAAAAACGTAATAGCAGATATATTACCCAGAATGAAGGAGAAAAAAAAATGTAAGAGAACAAAAAGTTGGATATAATATTTTATACCAGGAAAAGGGAATTTTTTTAAAGACACCATATTAAAGCCAAAAAAGAATTTGGGATGAAAATTTTAAAAAAGGAAAAACATGAAGATAGATGATATATATTTTAAGATAATTAACGATAACGAACTATATATTATTACAGAAAATCTACACAAAAATCTTACAATATTTACACCAGAAATATGGACATCCAGGATCAAGAAAATTATGGTTACTGTTCGAGAAAAATATTATAACAAACACGATTTAATAATTTCTAAGACAATAACAAAAATGTATCATATGTCAAAAAAAAAAAAGGAAAGAAATTATCTAAATTATAATCAACCAAGGAGCATAATTCCCCAAAAAACCATACGACATAATAGTAATAGATTTTATAATAATTTACCAAAAAAACAACATCACAATAAACAAAATTTGTAGTCGGATACATTTTTCCCCAAAATATAAAATTATACCCAGCAAAAACCAACGTAAAGAAAATTATACAAAAATTAAATATTTTAAGCAAGAAATGGGAAAACCAATAACTGTATTCTCGATAATGCCACATATTTTTAGAACAAAAATATCAAAAAAATTTTTGGATAAAGAATAAAATAAATTTCAACTTTACCAGTATTCGACACCCACAGTCTAATCCTTCAGAGAGATATATTAAAGAGGTAAACAAGTTCTTAAGAATTAGTCATGATGAACCATTACAATGGGATATACATTTTGAAGAATCGAGATGTATATTAATACTATAAAAATTTAACAACAGAAGAAACACCTCAAACAATTCCATAAACAGACCATGGATTGAAAATAAGAAAAAAACATATCAAGAAATTGTGGATAAAATTAACAAAAAAAATTTAAAAAAATACATTAAGGTATAAAAGGCGAACAAAGAATAAGAAACGTGTGAAATTAAGTAGGGAAAATACTCGTGCGTAATTTACGATTGAGAGATACAAGAAAGGGCCAATATGCGAAATTTACCATACCATTTATAGGACCATTTAGAATTTAAATGAAAGGGAACCAACAGTTATAAATAGGAGAAATAATCTGATAAATAAGGGGAATATTAATATTAATGATATTTATGAATTATACAATAAATTTAAAGATAATAAACTTAATAATAAAAAAATTAAGGACAATTTATAAATTTATCATAAATTTCAGATTCTGAAAAATTTTATTCAATTGGGGAAAATTGTAACAATATATATAAATTTTTTATATAATATATATATATATATATATATATATATATATATATATATATATATATATATATATATATATATATATAATATATATATATATATATATATATGTATATATATATTAATATATATATATATATATATATATATATATATATATATATATATATATATATATATATATATATATATATGATTCATTACTTACCGAAACGTTGTGTACCAATTAATAAATAGAGACAATGGAAGTCCAAGATTTTAGTGTTATTGAAACTAGAACTTACATGTTTACCACCTTCAAAAAAACCAGCACTTAACAAGTTTATGCAATAATAATAAACTAAATCCTAATAATAAGACTTTTTAAATAATAAAAAAAACGTTTAAAGTTAAATTTTAAAAAAGAATTATCAATTTTTTTTTTCCTTTTTGTATCAGAAAATAAGGGGAGAACAATTAATTATTCAATACACTCTAAGATGTACACTTAAAATAATTTATTTTGTTATTAGAGGGCATTTAGAAAAGAAAATGAACTCTTAAAAGCTTTACCAAATAAAATATTTTAATAAAAGCAAAATTATAAAACAAATAAAAGGCAAAATTAATTCTAGAGAGACTGATGGATACAATGGAAAAAATGTACTTACTTTGTTATAGGATTTCAGCATGTTAGTATAAAAAAATGCAAACAAATAAGTTATCTTGATTTATAAATATTTAATAGGGTCCAAATTTTGTAAAAGTTTTTTATTTTTTGTTAGAACGCAGCAGATTTTTTCATTTTAGCAATCTAATAATGTAGTTGTTTATACTAAAGCTTAAAATAAAAATGGTTTAGTATTAAATTTTATGCTTAAATGTAAAACTGACAACATCTAATAGGATCAAGTGTTCAGCCAAATCAAATGATCAAAAATATTAAATTTAGTATTGTATTTAAGAGAAGCAAGGAAGCAAACACCAGGTACTAACATACCCAAAATTCAAAACCAAGGGTCCGAAGAACTGCCAGAAATTACACTAGCCGAACTAAATGATGCTCTTTGGGAAATGAAAAATAACAAAACGACAGGTAAAGACGAAATAAATTAAAGCCATTAAGCATGGAGGTAAAACTCTTCATCAAACTATTTGTAAACTTTTTAACGCCTGCCTGCTAAATGGTGCAACTCCCTTCCAGTGGGATCGAGCCACTATAATCATTCTCCATAAAAAAGGAGACATAGCGAAACTACAAAATTACAGAACCATAAGTCTCCTCTCGCATATGTATAAACTATTTATGAGAATAATCACTAAAGAATCTCTAATAAACTAGACCTATATCAACCCTGTGAGCAAGCGGGCTTCCGAACAGGGTATGAGCCAAATGACCATCTGCAGACGTTGAAAACTCTGATCGAACGGTATGTGGAATACAACAAACCACTTTTCTTGGTATTTGTCGACTACGAAAAGGCATTTAATACTTTATGTCAAAAGAAAATGATACAAGCCCTTACAGAATGTCGAGTTGACCACAGATAAAAATACACGAATACACGCAAGACTTTCGCATTGGACGAGGAGTGCGCCAGGGAGATGTCCTATCGCCAAAGCCATTTACGGCACTCTTGGAATATATGTTTAAAAGAATCGATTTTGGTGATATGGGGATAAACATAAACGGCGAAAAACTAAACCATTTGAGATTCGCCGATGATATTGTTTTAATCACAGATCGTGTCGATGAAGCTAGGGAGATGCTGCGATGGCTACAGAATGCGTCGAGAACAGTGGGGCTTAACATCAACACTAACAAAACAGAATTTATGACCATCTAGCATTAGTGAGGGCATACCGCTGAATGGTAGTTTTTTAAGACAAACCAGATCATATAAATATCTAGGCCACGGAATCCGCATTGGAAGAGACAATCAGATCTGTGAGATAAAACTCAGAATTGGGCTAACATGGTGCGCTTTTGATAAACTAAAACATATCTTCACATCAAATATCCCTATATGCCTAAAGATAAAGGTTTTTAATCAATGCCAGTACTTACTTACGGAGCGGAAACTCTTACCTTCACAAAACAGTCTGTAAATAAAATACGCATTGCACAAAGACGAATGGAAAGATCGATGCTGGGCCTTTCTCTCAGAGACAGAATCTCTAATAACCAACTACGGCAATTGACAGGTGTTACTGATGCGATAGTGAGAATAACAAATTTAAAATTGAATTAGGCGGGCCACGTAGCTAGGTTTGCAGATGGACGATGGACGAAAAGAAATTTGGAATGGAGGCCTCGTCAGGACGCACATCGCAGTAGGGGACGCCCACCAACGAGATGGTCCGACGACATCAGGAAAATCCGGACAAATTGGATGAATGCCGCACAGGACCGGCAAGGATGGATTGGAGGCCTATGTCCAGCAGTGGACGAGACAAGGCTGAGTGATGATGATAATGATGATTGTATTCAATATCCTCAATGTTTTATACACTTCACGATACATCTGAGCATTGATTTGAAGAAGTAGTGTATATCCTTTGGGGGTATCTCATTTAACCTGCCTCTACATTATATTTAAGTGCGTACTGCAGGTTCAAGAATCAACGACCTACGATGTCCTTCCCAAGTTCAAACAAAAGGAGAGTAGGCAGGGGGTTATACTAAGTGGTTAATGATGTGTTGATCCATAAAGTCTTCTATTACTCTGGCTCTAGTCTGTCCTATTGAAAAATGGGGATTACGATCGTCTTAAGATATGGAAAGACAAGGGGTTTAACTACTTTTTGAATATGTCAAAGAGTGGTCATATGATCTCTAAAAAAGACTAAAGGTAACCTGCTACCATATCTAATGGCACTCCATGGGTATGAAAGTGTTTCGAAACTACTAATTCGCAATGGTTTAAGTCAAACTAAGGCGGTCTCTAAGGCCAGAAGGCTTGGTCAACGATCTTGACGCTCTGAGTTTCCCTACGATGTTTGGTTACCCTAGCCCCGTGTAGTCTTGAATTCTTGCTTAAAAACAATGGTAGGTAAGGATCGGTTTGTTCTTGACTTAATTTCTGTAATTAACATTCTGCTTTACGATAGTTTACAATTAACCCCCTCCAAAGTCACTACGCTTACGAATATAACTTCCTCTACAGTTTCTATGTTAAAATATATTGTGTAATGAATTATCAGCTATAATAATATAGTTTTGTTTATATAATATTAGCTTTTGTTTCATAGCCTACTATAATTAAAAGTAATAAAGTTTAAAAAAGTCGCATAGAAAACTGATTTCATTTATGGTGTGTTGTATTTTTAAAAGGATAATTTAATATTCTTTCTTTTTAGCACAAAATGCACAGTGTGTTAAATTTTAAAAAAAATGACATTTTTTTACCTGACCCCGTAGACTTATTCTGAACACGGCAGATTATTCAACAATTAATAAGAAAATTTTGTATAAAACATTTTTTTTGTATCCCTTTAAACTAAGATAAGTTGGGGTCATTTGGAAATTGCCAATTTTTCGATTATCCCCCGTATCTTTTAAGCGAGCAAATTTTATTTAAATTTTAACATTACCCTTTTAGGTTAAACCCAAAAATAGCACATGATGCCAAAAATACTTTTTTGATAGCACTAACAATAATAGAAATAAAAAAGTATCGAAAATGGGACACCCTTTACATTAAAAATTATTATTTTTAGATTTAAATTATTATTTTGTGACTTACTTTAACTAAAAAATTTAATATTTTATGTTTAACTTGCTTTCTTTGTAACTTTTTTGTTAATGTTTAAAATCATGTGCTTTAAATCTTAAGACGTTTGTGATACTTTTATTCCCCAATGAACAGACGTCAAAAGTTATGCCAACAAGTTTATGTATTTTTAAACAGGGCGTTTATTTCTTTACCGAAATATCACAAAACACGAAATGACAATAAAAAGTTTTTATGTTTGGTGTAATAATTTAAAATTCCCCCTTACTGCACATAACAAAACTTTAGTGGGAGCTTATGACCTCCAAGAGATATTAAATAACTCATTGAAACATTTTAAAAAATAAAGTTATCGTATTAATTGTTTTTAATTACTAAAAAATACAGAAATAATTGGTTTAAACTCTTTATGACATGGCTTAGTAGTTTTTAAGAAATGAGGATAATAAGTTTATCCTAAATTGCTCAAAAATAAAAAAAAAATACAGAATTGAAATAGAGATAATATATTTTAATACCTACGGGCTTCTTAAATATATTTTTAATAGTTGCATGTCAGTTGGGATTTTTTTAGTCTACTAGTAAATGGGGAAAAGTAATTTTAAAATTTAGCTTTAAAATATTTTACTTTATAAATAGTATAATAACAATTAAAACTGTGTGAAATTTGAGCAGATAAAAAAGACTATAATTACGATTTTATGCAAACTGTTTAAATGTTTCTTAAATATTTAGCAACAAGGTTTTTGGAATGTAGTATATTAAATTATTTGTAATATTATAAGTAAAATACAACTGATTAGGTAAAGTGGAAGGCAGTTTACTATCAAAAAGTAAAGTATTAGAAGGGGGTTTCAAGGAAAAAAGACCACTGCATGCAGCAAAGTTTATAGTTGGGACACGATAGAAATAAAGAGCAGGACAAACTAGTAAGTTCAGGTTTTTCTAGATGTGAAGAAAAGCAGGAAAGTGACACTATGCTGCCGGATCTACTGGCATTTTTAAGTAAAAGTAGTAAAAAATTTTTTAAAGGGAAAACTGGATCCTAGAGGGCCGCCGGTTTTAAAAGAAAACTTTCCCCCAAAATGCGGGTTCTATAAAACGAACAGCTCATTATTGAAATTTAAAATTTAAAAAATACTGTGAGAAAAAAACCATTTTCCCGATATAAAATATACATATAAAGTGTAAAAATTTTGGGCCCTTTATCTTTGGACACTACCTTTTCCCATAAATTATACATAATACGGGAAAAAAAATTTTATATAAAAATTCCCTTTATTTAATTTAAGTTTTTACAATATTTTACTTTTTTATATATAGGGATTTCATTTTCCCTGGACACCCTCAACTTTCTTAATTTAAAGGGACATATATATTATTGCATCTTTTTTATTTTAAATTTAAAATTTTAGACACATTTCTTATAATGTCTATACTTAAGTTCTACCGTTTTTGACATATTTTTTTAAAATTTTTTATAAAAAATTCGTTTGCGGATCCCAAAATAATTATCTTTTTTTTTTTTGTATATCCTTTTTTATTTAATTTTTTTAAATTTTCCCTTTTTAAAAAAAAAAAAAAAAATTTTAATATTTTGATGGCTGTTTATACGAGCATTTAAAAAAAACGATTAAAAAAAAGAAATTGAGAAAACTCCCAAAAAATTTTTTTTTTTAAATGGAAACCCTTAAATTTTATACTTTTATTTTATTAAAAAAAAATAATGGTAGTGTGTGTAAAGTGGCTTTTTCCCAAAACTTTGCATTTTTCAAAATATTGGCAATATAATTTTTTCTATTATAAAAATTAAAAAAAATTTTATTTGTTGACCAGGACAGCTTTTAAAAAAAAAACCCAAAGGTAAAAGAATGTTGAAATATGAAAGAATAAAATGAAATAAATCAAAGACGGGAATTAGTCATTTTTTTTGCATTTAATTTTTTGCTTTATCTCCTTTAGATTTTCTGAGATAAGGTAGTGCCCAATAAGCGGCCCTTTTTTATCCAGTTTTTTTAACAAATGGTGACTTTTTGTGTGCTTGATTGTTTTAAACGCTGTTAGGGCCCAACTATTAATAAAACTTTAAACCCCGTATACAAACTATAGCATTTTTCAAAGAAAAATATTATTTGCCAATATTTTGAAAACAAAAAGGAATAAAAACCCTTTGAACTTCCCCTTTTTTTTTTAATTCTGAATAATAAAAAAATTTAAAAATTTGAGGTTTCCATTTGAAAATGTTAATATTGGGGGTTTTCTTTTTTTTATTTTTTATCTTTTTAATTTATAAGAGTTATCAAAATATTATAAAAATCCCTTAAAGTGGTTTTTTTAATAAAAAATTAAAATTAAAAAAAAAATTTCTTCTACAAAAATTTTTGAAAATTCTTGGGATCCCCCCCATTTTTGATATAAAATTTAAATATTTTTAAAAAAAACGTGGACTTAAGTATAGGACATTTTTAAAAAAGGTGTCGGAATTTTACGAAAAAATTAAAAAGGCCCTTTTTAAAAAGGGTGTATTTAAATTAAGAAAGTTGATTGTCCACGGAAAATAAGAAATTTATAAAGAGAAAAATATTTTTAAAAATAAAATAAAAACCCAAAAAAACCTTTATGGAAATTTTTTCATCTTTTTTTTTGAGAAAAAATTTCCCCAAGATAAGGGTCACCTGTACATATACATGTTAGAATAAAAAAAACCTTTCTGGCCCCAAAGACATACCCAATCTTCTGAAAATTGTTGTGACTATGATGTAATATCTGTTAGCTATTTAGATTCATTTTGGGGGCATAAAGAATGAAATAATTCACTGTTCTCAGTAGTAGCCTTGGGTTAGAAATAAGAATTGGCAGATTATTGTTGAAAAGGGATTGTTTTTAATCGTTTTTTTTTTTAAATTTTTATTTCGGGAATAAATTAAAGATCCCATAAAAGAGATTTTTGCATTGCCTTGGGCTTGATTTTTAAAACAGGCTTAAATACGGGCCTAAAACAATAAAAACACCATGTTATTATGCCTTAAAATGTATTCTGGAATAATATTCTGCATAAAGCAAACCTTTTCTTTGTGGCATACAATTAATAGTAAAATACAAGGATACGTGGAAAAGGGGTTTTTTTCTTTTTAAAAAATATATGTCCTATTTTATATTAGTTGCGGTAATTAATTTTTTTTGGTTAGCAACTATGACAAAAAAAATAACAATATTTAACTACTAAATTTGTTTGTTTATTTAAAAAAAAAAACTACAAAAGTTAGTGCAAATCTGATGGCAGGTTTAATTTTCAAAAAAACTGCAACGGTAAAAACAGATGGCGGGTAACTTAATTTTTCTTAGACGTACACATTTTTTTTTACGATTTCAGTACAAATTTGTATCTGTTATTAGTAAGGATAGAAGACAAAAATAAAAAGAAAGTTTGGGTAAAATTTGCGTAAAGTGGTGTTTCAATTGTTTTTTCCTTAAATTTTTAAAATATATAATTTTTTTTGGAAAACGTATATTTTTGAAATTTTTTTTTTTTTAAATTTTCTTAATATTGATACCATACACTTTATATTTAATTTTAAAACAAAGTAGGTATTTGTGAAAAAACAACATTTATGAAAAAAAGACAGCAAGAACCTAAGCATAGTAATTAAATTTTGCACTCCTAAACTAGCAGGAACGCAGCTGCACAGATCAAGTTCTGTCATGACAAATTTTTAGAACCCCGGGTTTCAAAAAAAAAATTTTCACATTTTGACTTAACGGCAAACGCCCGTCGGGGAAAAGGGGGGGAATATGTATCAAATAGAACTTTTTAATAATAATGGGGAAAAAAAAACAAACTGATAAAAAATAACGGTCTTTAAAGGCTCTGTTTTTGCCCCCCCCAGCCCACATCGCTGACATGCCAAAAACCCAAACCTTTTTGGGTATCGGATGTGGACCTGAAACCTTAAAAACTCTACAAGTGACAACAAAAAAAGTCTACTAAGACCGAATATCGGTTTTATCTTAACAACAAAATGGCGAAAAGGGGAATACGTGTTTATCTTTTGAAAAAAAACAAATCCAAATACTTAAAATTTCTTTTGGGCAGGACGTCATTTAAAGAACACCTAGTAAAAACAGCAGCGAAACTAACAACAAACATAATTCAAAAACTCTGCGGCACCACAGTTTTTTTTTGTTTTTAAACATATAACCAATTTGTTTAAAAATAAATATGAGATGTGTGGTATCAAGAGATAGCTAGTTTTATTGGAAAACAAATGGTCAAATAATATACAGGGTGTCCCATTTAATAAAAGGCAACTTTGAGTTATATCTTTTACAGTTCCCAAAAAGGAATAAC
>JAHBCN010023971.1:0-12272 GCA_019359885.1 Listronotus oregonensis | reverse complement strand
AAAATTTTTTTGAATTAAAGATTTTTTTTTGGATTTTAGGTAAATCTTATGGAACAAATAATAACAACATGTAAAAATAATATTTAATTTAATTTATCTTTTTAATTCACATTGTATAAATTTCGTGGGTATTTTATTTATTGTTACTAAAATATACATATCCTATTATGTATATTAGATATAATAATAAAGTACTAATTAGGCTTTTTAAATTTTGAGTTTTTTAAAAAAAATTTTTTTCCAATTGTAATAACTTTTATAATATATTTTTTTTTTTTTATTAACATATTTTTTTTAACACTGAATATTTTTTTAAAATGCTATAACCAACTAATAAACTTTCCAATTTTTTTTCTAAATATTGTAAATAGGAAAACATTTATAGCCTATTCTCCGTATTCTTATGTTTTTTCAAGGTTTTTCGCGCCTTTTTGGGATCCCCCATCTTGAAATTTTTTTTTTTTAATTTGACCACAGGTTTGTGATTAGGGGTATTGGGATCCGCCCTCTTGGATATGAAGTTTTTCAAATTTCGACCTTCTATTCATAATTGGTGACCACAAATATTCAAAGAGACTCAAGACTCAAAATTTCAGTTGCCACGTTTTTAAATTGTGGCAGAATTAAAAAAAATCTTAAAAAAAGGGCTTCGACAATCTTTTTCAAATTTTATGAGTTACTTATTAAGAAAAGAATAATAAAATTCGGAAAAGCTGAGCGTTCTGTAGCCATTTTTGAAAATCGTATCATGCCACTGTACGGCGTAGCCGGAGTTCTCGAAATAGAGCAAGTGTTTTAAAGACCAGTTTTCCACGAATACTTTACGCTATTTTTTATTTTAAAGCTTTTAAAACGTTTGTTATAGTCATATTTTATTTGACATTATACAGAATTCACGTCAGATTTTTTTTTCTTAAAAATGCCTGAAATGTGCCAAAGTTTGAGGTTAAAGGTTGGCAATGTCATCTTAGACTTCACATATTTCTCGTGTTTTTTGATTAATGTACCATGGTAACCTTTAAAACACGCGCGTGTTTGAAAGTGGGATTTAAACACGCTTAGGCGTACTTTAATTAAGCAAAATAGGGTACCAATAAAAAAATATTATTAAATAATTTTGAGTAATTTTTGTAGTCCATTTAATTTTGTTTTAAATTATCATTTTATTTCGTAATTTTTAGTTTTAAGCATTAACTGAAATATTTTTTTAAATAAGTAGTAACAGTTTTTCAATAACACTAAAATCTTGGACTTCCATTGTCTTTATTTGTTAATTGTTACACAACGTTTCGGTTAGTGATGATCTCCAACCGTTTTCAAGTGATAACTAAAAGCTATTCCTAAAAGCTACGACTTAAATACTATCCATTGTTCACTGAAGCTTGACCGACTTTTCACGGTTCAGCAAGGGCAGCCAGATATTCGGGATTTCTACACTAGGTTTGCTAAATACATTTTGGTTGTTTACAATAATTGCAGCTTCTTAAATTTTCTTTTCTTCCAGTGGGTTTCTTTATGAATGGTTTTTTGCTTCCGACCATTGTATGCGGTGTTGTTTTGACCAAGCGTGTTCGGCAATACCTGACTTCGACGTTTCACCTCGTTCCGTATGTTTTTTGTGTTCTTTAACTCTTACTTCGAGAGGTCTCTTTGTTTCCCGATGTATACCTCACCACAATCACAGGGAATTTGGTAGATACAGTCATTGTTTGAAACATTATTGTCTGGTCTCGTTTTGGTGAGAATATTTCTTAGAGTAGTTTGGGATTTAAATGTCGTTTTAATATTGTACTTATTCGCGATTCTGCGATCTTTTCCGAAGTTCCTTTAATGTATGGAATTGTCATGAATATTTGGTCACGTAGAGTGTCGTCTGTAGAGTTTTTTGTCTTATTTTGATATTTTTTGATTGTTTCGTTTACTAGTCTCTCACTGTATCCGTTCTGCTTAAGATCCCTAGTTATGTTACCTATTTCGTCTTGCAGGATCTCTATGTTGCATAAGGTCACTGCTCGATTTTATAGAGTACGTATAACCCCTCTTTGGTTTCGTTAGAATGATTAGAATTTTTGGGTAAATATTGTCCAGTGGGGTAGGTTTTCTGTATACCGAGGTTTGTGTATGTTCATTATTTCGTTTGACTAGAACGTCGAGGAAAGGTAGCGCCGAATTTTGCTCCTTCTCCATTGTGAATTTGATACAAGGTCGGATGCAATTTAGATGTTTTAGGAAACCTTCAAGTTCTTCGTCATTACCTGTCCATACAATAAAAGTATCGTCAACATATCTTAGCCAAACTTTTGGTTTAATTCATGAAGTTTTAATTGCATGTTCTCTCAAACCATTCCATATAAATATTAGCTACCACTGGGGAGAGCGATGAACCCATGGGAAGCCCATCATCCTGTGCGTAGAACTCATCTTTCACCTGAAAGTAGGAACTACGGAGGCAAAGCTCCAACAACTCCATCACTCCATCCAGTGGCAGGGGGGTCCGTTCTACTAGTGTTTTATCTTCTTTAAGCTTGGCTCGGATAATGCTTAACGATTCTTCTACTGGTACGTTTGTGTATAGACTTTCTACATCAAAACTAACAAAAGCATCGTCTGGTCCTATTTCTACATTTTTGAGGATGTCAACAAAATGACTAGAGTTTTTAACAAAAGATGGAGTTTTACCGGCTAGTGGTTTAATTAGGTCTAAAAGGTGTTTTGCCAATGCAGTCGTGGGTGCGTTTCTAGAACTGGTGATGGGCCTTAAGGGGTATTATCCTTGTGAATTTTCGGTAGTCCATAGAGATGAGGAGGTTTACTGTTATGTGGTGTTAAAGTTTTTCTTGTTTCATCGGTCAGAAAGTTTTTGTATTTCTTAAGGTCCTGTAAACTTTGTTCTCTATGGATGCTGTTGGATCTTGATCAAGTGATCTGTATTTACCTTTCCGAAGAACTTCATCTATTTTTCGATCGTAAGTGATTGCATCCATGACTACAGTGGCATTCCCTTTGTCTGCTGGAAGAATTTTGATAGTTTTATCATTTTGAAGCTCTTTAAGAGCTACTTATTCATTTTGACTTAAATTAGTGGGGTTGCTTTGTTTTGTTTCAAAAACAGTTCTTACTTTCCATCAAAATTTTTCCGCATTTGGTCCCAGAGTCGTATTGTTTCTAGACTACTAATCATGTCTAAAATCGGTGTATGTTTTGGGGCTATGGCAAAGTTTAGCCCTTCCTCCTAGAAGATGTTCTTCTGTTTTCGAAAGAGTTCTGGAGGACATGTTAATAATAGTCCTTTTGTTGACACTCTCAGTGGTTGGTTGTTTACCGTAAAGTCTGTTTAGTTTGTTCTGGTGCTTTTTTCTTAGATCGTCTTTGGCCTTCTCGCATGTTCTTTGGATCTTTTGGAAAATGGGATTATAGTCGTCTTCTTGTACATGTTCCTTGATTTCTTCATATCTTTGGGAACTTTGCAGAAGCTGTGATTTTTTCCATCGGTGGTAGTTTATCTGAGATCGGAAGAGATTTGCTAGCTTCTTCGAGAATACGCTTGGCTCTTTCACTCGGAATTGGCGACTTTAGGCGAAATCCAACTGGTATGATGTTATTATCTCTGGCTTCTCGTAGGAATTCAATGTGAGCATCTTCTTTCGTGAGTTTTAACCAGGTCTTCTCGTAGCCTCTAAATAGCTCGTTGATACCGGGTCCGTACCGGGCTTTGCAACGTTTCTAGAAAGTGTTAGACAATGTAATGGTTTCAATAACACTAAAAATCTTGGACTTCCATTGTCTTTATTTGTTAATTGTTACACAACGTTTCGGTTAGTGATGTATCTCCAACCGTTTTCAAGTGATAACTAAAAGCTATTCCTAAAAGCTACGACTTAAATACTATCCATTGTTCACTGAAGCTTGACCGACTTTTCACGGTTCAGCAAGGGCAGCCAGATATTCGGGATTTCTACACTAGGTTTGTAAATACATTTTGGTTGTTTACAATAATTGCAGCTTCCTTAAATTAAAGTAACAGTTTTGTTGGAAATCTTTCAAGATTTTGTTGATGATTTTTTTATGCACAGAATTTGATCAGGTTTTGAATTAAATAGAGAAAAAAGTGTTTTGGTCATATGGTTCCCAATTAAAAAATAATAATAATTACGTTGTTGGAGGTGTGCTTCTTGATGATTGCAATAAAATTACGGGCTTTCCAAAAGAATGGAAACCTCGGGTGTGGCTAAGACGGCTACATGTTTAACCCTTGTTGGGGATGGTTACATCCGCTGTAAGCCAAGACACGACTAACGAAGGCTCGCCAAGTCTATAAAACAATCCTTTGTAAAAGTAAGTAAATGACTTTGGCGCTATCTAACAAACTAATCCCAATGCAACCAGTTCGTTCATTATTTTCTTTTAAATAAATTGCATACCCAACACACCCTTTTTGTCTCTAGGATACGTAACTAAGTACCTACCTATTATGCACATTAAATTAAAAGTTCTTCATTTTCAGACTGTTTTAGTGTTTTGTCACAACGCTTAACTTGAAGATAAATAAGATTGTATCAACGATCTAACGCCTTGTAGATGCGGAGAAATGTTACAATTTAAAAAGTAGCACTTTTTAGTTAAATTGATGCAGAAAATAAATACTTTATCGACAATAAACTTATATAATATTTTTCGATAAACATTTATGCTAAAATTCCTTTCTATGCTTCACCGAATCTATTTACGCTATTTACCTATTTATAGAAAATTCGTGCGAGAAATTAACATTTTTCATATTTTTCCTGTTTTTACCGGCAGTGGGATTTACACAGTTTGGGAAATTGGTTTGTTTTTGTTATTGTTTTACTCTTAAGGTGCGTATGCGGATTTTGTTTTTTTTTTGTACTTTTATTGCAATTTCCCTTCACATACAAAGTGTCCCAAATTCATGGCGGCGCCGGCGTGGTTTGATCCCCAAAATTATAATACTGCATATACTTGAATATTTGAATATTTTCTCTAGAGATGAAGCAAGAAACTAAGTGGAAAGTACAGGGCCTCTCAATTGGAACTGTAGAAGGATACATCAACGTGGCACTACGTACGTTTTGCTCTATTGGGGGCTGCGAGAGGAGGAATTATAATGATCAACTTCTTAGAGCAGAAGCCGTAAAAATACCTACAAAAGAGCGACAGTTTCCCTACAGCCTGTCGATGAGCAAGAGAAGGAAGCCTTCCTGTAAGCGTGGGTTGTGGGTTGTTGTAAAATCTCTACTAACCAGAACTAACCACAAGCAAAGTTTATATGGTGGTTCTAAACTGCATGACCTTTTATGAGCACATGGTTGGGACATTGTTTTCCGTGATTTGACATACATAGAAGACAATGCCAATACGCTTCCCGTTTTAGACGTTGCTACTTTCAAAGCTGCGCGCAGTCAAAAAATACTATATTAAACATGCTTACATACGCTAGTTTTGTGGTTGCGGGATAATTCAGACATGCTTCTTTTATGCTGCGCTATTTTTGATGACGCATTGTAGCAAAAAATATGTGACTTTAGCTTTATAATAGTCAAAGAGCCAGCTTAAAGCAGACAATACATATTTTAACAAACCTTAAATTTTGTCCATTTTGTCTGTTATATCCACTAATCAATGCCAGGGGAATAGCTAAGCCCTGCCCGGTAGGTTCAGTGTCACTCAGGTGTAACAGGTATAAAAATCGGGTTATTTTCTATAGTTTTTAACAAGTTTGCTGTTTTAATATCTTATTATGTAACACCACTGTAATCGGAAAATAATGATGGCAGACAATTTTAGCGGTTCTGACGTCACGGCAGCCACTTTTGAATATTCAAAAAAAAAAAAAAAATTGAATGTATTTTAATAAATCTGAAATTTATATATGTTATTGATTAAGCTACTTAAAACTTATATTTATTTTGGTAGATATTTTTTCCGGTTACAAAAACCGGCGAACAGCGCAAATTTTCGTCTAGCGCGTGCATACTTACGTGCATAATATAAACTTTTACACCCTTATAATCTGGTTACCATTAGTAATACGCAAATAAATTTTAAAACATTATATGAGTATACACGTAAACAAGCACATTTACTGGTATAAAGATGGTTGGTATTAATGTTGTCTTATGATTCTGCGCAGTAACAAAATTTCACGAAATTTTGTAATGTGTTGATTACCTACACACTAATAAATCAGTGTTTAGGTAAATAACCCCGCACGCGCTGACAATTTTGTTCTACAGCATTGGCCTTCCATAGACCTACACCTAGGGCTTAGCTCAATTTATACATTTTAATTCCATTTTTACAGCAACTGATCCCGTGGATGATAAAAACGTGTCACATGATGAGGGCGATTGCGAAGATGACAATTAATCTTAAAATCAAATAATTACTGATATTGATGTTACAACTAGGACTTCGAGAGAGTTTAATGTTTTTTTTTTATTAAATTGATATTTTGGTATAAATTAATTGAAAATATGAAAACAAGTTATAGTTATTTTACTCGTAATACTAATTTTTATAATACTTTTGTATTTCTTATAGTCTTAAAATGGGCCTATTTTCCTTATTGCCCATCTTTATATAGTTAATGTACTTGTCTGTCAGCCGGGTTACTGTAACCGGAAAAAATGTCTGCCAAAGTTATTATAAGGTTAAAATAGTTTAATAAATAACATATATAAATTTCAGACTTGTTAAAATACTTTCGAAATGAAATTTTTTTGGAATATTCAAAAGAGGCTACCGTGACGTCAGAACCGCTAAAATTGTCTGCCATCAATATTTTTCCATTACAGTACAGTTATATAATAAAATAATAAAACGGCAGATTTGTTAAAATACTATTAAAATAAACCGATTTTTATACTTGTCACACCTAAGTGACCCCGAACCTACCGGGGCAGGGCTTAGCTAGTCCCCATGTCTCGTTTAGTGGGTATAACAGACTCATGCATGGAATTTGAAGTTTGTTAAAATGTGTTGTCTGCTTTAAGCCGGCTCTTAGACTATACGTCCCAAGGAAGTTTAAAGGTGTATGGAAGCCCAATGCTAGGGCCCATTCGATTAAAAAATGTCCAGCCCAGTATGAAAATAACTGTCAGAGTTGGCCCCGCCGATTCTGCGCAATAACAAAATTCCACGAAATAATTTAATGTGTTCTACTTACACACTGATAGATCAGTGTGTAGTTAGGCAACACATTATACTTTTATGAGAGCCGCAATGGTCTTAGGTTGTCTAAGGTTTTTGGTGTAAGGGCGCGTGCGGCGCGTATGAAACTATATACGCGCTGTATTGTCAACCGTCGTCGTCTCATCATTCGTCATTTTCGTTGTGGTTTGTGCCCTTTAAACCGATTGTTTTGCTTTGTGTGAGTACCTATATTTCGTGGTTGCAGAAGTTTTTTGGTTTGATAAAAAGCTCTTATTTTAGTGATTAGTGTTTATTAAATTGGGACTATAATTTTGTGTTGGTTACTTACGGCCGAGTGATGATCGCGTTGTTAAATTTAGCAATGGACTTAGCAATTGTTAAAAGTTAACAACGGTTTAGAATGTTTAACAAAATGTCAGATTTTGACAGGTTGCCTACTAAAATCATTCACTAACAATGACGTTTTGTTAAACATTCTAAACCGTTGTTAACAATTGCTAAGTGCATCGCTAAATTTAACAACGCGATCATCACTCGGCCGATATATCGTAACAAAATGATTAGAGGTTGTATGGTTTTGTCTCGCAAATCCAAGGGTAACATACCCGGCATTTTTTACTTTAGGTAAGTGTTTCTTATATTTAAATTAGGTGCTTCTTATGAGACGTAACGTTAGGTAACCGAAAAAATAATAATATGTCAATTATGAATAATAAAATAATGAAAATTTTATAGGAACTAGCAGTGGAAAAAGTAAGGCAATCTTAACTATCTTTTAGATGATTGATGATTAGATTTTGATGACACAATGTTTGTGTATTTCTGTGGATTATTAAAAAGAAATAAGGTTTACATTTAGGTACTTTCATGTCATTTAATAATTTAGTACATTCTTTTAAAGGATCAAAATTATTAATTACTGGGCAGACCAGGCAAATTTTAATATATACAGGTCCCTCTAATTGAATGAAAAAAGGACAATTTCTATTTGATTTTTCTGTATTTGTTTAAGAAGAAATTAGATTTTTGGTTTCTTTAACTTACATTATCAGTTTTTTAAGCTCGACATACTGTAGACACATAATATTTAACGGATACTGTTACAATGGATACCTAGGTACCAAAGGTTACTAAACATTTTTAACCACTATTATTCTGTCTCATGAATGTTTGTTATTAGGGAAAAGTATATGCCTAAAAAGCAGTTATAAACATTTTCACTTTTTAATGAACAACCAGAATCTTAGGATTAGATTAAACTCATTTACACTATCTTGCCCTTCTTTTATCACAAAATTGGTGATAAGTACATGAAACTATCATAAAATGTGTGAAATTTATTTTAAAAAATCTTGTTTTCATTTATTACCAAAGATTTTTGGTAAAAATACAAAACTCACAAAAATATCGACCATTTAAATAAAAGGCTGCTTTCCATATTATATCAGATGATATAAAATTCAATATTAAACATTAATTTTAAATATTCTATGGTAGTATCGTTTAATAACCAACAATTTTGTGCAAAAAATAAAAAAAACAGTGAATGCTTGAACTTGACATTTGATGCTGTCAATTTTATAGATGGTAACAAGAATTATGGAAGTCCGGCTCTGACCTACTATTCATTGCGTAAACTCCGCGGGGCCAACGGGGCCAACCCCCCTATTCCCGCTGCCCTGCACGCCTGGACAATTTTGTTCTACAGTATTGAGCTTCCATACACCTTTAAACTTCCTTACTGAGACCCGCGTTTCCGTTGACACCCTGTATAAAATATTTACTTGTTGCAACCGTACCTAACTTTTAAACAACAAACCTGTTTGATTTAATTCGTCTAATGAAATTATATGGGTATTTTAAATGGAAATACATTTCATATTTTATAATTATTGTACAATTTCTAATGATATGTAATAATTAGGAACAATTATTTTCTCTGGTTTGTTAAACTGATTAATAATTTCTATAAACGGTTTTTAACCGATCGGGTGAAATACCTTTATTTTTTTAAATTACTTTCCCCGCTGCCACATGGAAAAAATTAAAAAGTACCATCGAACTTTGATTAAAAATGTAAATTGTTACTACGTATACTGTACCAGTGTTATTTTTTAAAAAGTGGTGCATAAAATTCAAAAATACCAAAACTGTATAAAATTTTACCCAGTTTTCTATATAAATAGCCATTTTTTCTTTCATATTAAAAATTTTTGATTTAATTGTAATTCCAAAATTAAATGGTTTTCTATAAAACAATCTCGGAAAAAAGTCGATAAAATTGATGACGTATCAAAAATTTATAACTTGAAACAATTTAAAGTTAGAAAGCTGCTCTTCCGGAAAATGATTATGATTACCTATAATATGTTTTTCAGCTCAGCCTGAAAATGAAATGAAAAACTACTTGTCGAATTCCGTACCCATATAGACTTTTGATCAGCGTGTTAAAAACTATTACTTTGCAAAGTTTAAAATCAATTGGCCAAGACCCATTTTCCATAAGAAAATTGCGGGGTCATTTAAAGTGCGTTTATCTTGAAAACATTTGCTCTTAGAGACCTAAATGAGGTATACAATTTTAATGCAGCGAAATTAATAGTAACACTTTTTTTAATAAGCAGGTTAATATACTAAGCTTAAAAATAGTTATGCCATCTAAAACAAGTGGGGCAGGCCGTAGCTGGCGCCCTCTACTAGCAACATCAGAAGTATGGACGAAGAACCCCCATATCTCAATTTTGTACCGCTATGTCTTTTAGTGAAGAAATTATTACGAAAAAACGAAAACAACATTAAAAGTTTGGCACCCTGTACTTCAGTTATTATCAACTTTGTGATAAGGCAAGTTTACGTTAATTGCATTATTTCGACCTAAGGAATTTGCTGTTGCTCTGTGTCCCATTACTTCTGGGACACCCTGTATATAAACTATTATTTTATAATTTTGAGTTAATGTTTCTTAAAGTCAACAACCAAACGGAGGTTATCAATTCATGTAGTAATAGTAGTCAGGGTCCAAAAATTAACATAAAAACCTTTACAAATATGGGTCCGCAAGGCCGCAAGGCAAAGTTTTATTTTATTTTTTTATTTTTTAAATAAAATCTATGATAACGTAAATACTGCAGTAAAAATTGGTATCCAGGGATTTTTTGGTATGGCGGATTCGAATCTAATCTTATTACGGATCTTACTTGTAGGGGTCGCCACCTACACGTCTTTTTACTATTTGTAAAGCAATGCCTATACCCATCTTGCCTCGGAGAAAAGTTGTAAACAAAAAACTAAAAAAAAAATAATAATAATAAAATTGGAAGTTTTTGAGTTTTTGGTAATTTGCATTAATTTTGCAATATTTTTTAAACTTAAGAAGGTGCCATTTAGTTAGGAAATTTTATTAAAAAACAAACTATTTTTTGCATATTTTTGCGAAAAATGCATGACAATTTGGTTTTTTATAAATGATGACAAATTTACCTCATTCTCGCAAGCCTAAATTTGCTAGCACTTTGTAATTTTTTAAAATTTGGGCACTTAAAAACCATAATCAGTTATAAAATTGCTGTTACGAATTTCCAAGTAAAAAGAATTTTTCCGTCGTAAACGTTTCGTTCTCGAGATATATATCGTCAAACTTAAAAATTAAACTAACCTTATTTTTACTATTCTCCCTTATTTTTGCACACAATTCTTGATTTTAGCTCTAAATTGGCACACATTTCATAAACTTTTTAAAATTAGTTTTATATGAGCAACCGTTTTTGAGATATTTGGATTTAAAAAATTACGACGCATCTGATTTTATTATAGTCAAATTTAAAAAAATAATGTATAATTAAACAATATGTATTTTAATTTTTAATAAAATTATTGTTCTAAAATTATGTTCGGCAAAACATAAGCTAGGTTTTATGATTTTTAAAAATTCCACCATTTACTTCTAAGCATATATCAGCTCAGTGGTCTTGCGCACCCATATTTGTTTAGACTTTTATGTTTATTTTTGGACCCTGATTATGTACCTAAAGTATTGACATTTCCTTATGAATCACCCTGTATATGTATGTAATATTTCTGGAATCGCAAAATATTTACAAATGATAATCTATTAGGGCTTTCAAACCAATATACAAAATTTTATAGGTGTATGTATGTATATTTGTATGTATGTTTGTCCACGCATTTCTCTAAAACTATTGATCGAATTGTAACCATTATTTTTTAATTGGGGTACATTTACGACAACTAAGAAAACAGTAAAAATTTTAGCAAAATCGGTTCAGTACTTTTTATGATATGTTAGAGTAATGGCCTGGCTTATTGATACAAGCTTCGGGTGTGGTGTCAAAAGGAAAACATCTCAAAACTTTGGTCAAACTTTAGTGCATGTAAAAAAAATTATTCACAAAATCTTTAAATATTTACAAACCTATTACTACTTATCAAAAACAATATTTCAGTTTTTACTTAAAACTAAAAATTATGAAATAAAATGGTAGTTTAGGAAAAATGCCGGTTTTCTGTGTTATACGCCAAAAAATATTTTTTACACAATTAAATCTCCACGTAAGCAATATCCACAATCTTAAAAAACGTGTTATGGATCTACAAATTGATCTTCATCTTAAGCCTAAATTAAGCTTCAAGTCGCAAAAGAGTAAATTTTAGATTTCTTAAGATAATAAAAGGAAGAAGAAAATGGAAAGAAAAAATCTACTTAAAGTTGCATTATCATATGTCTGTTTTTACTAACCAGAACTAACCTCACTACTACAAAAAGAAGATAAAAATTTGTCATTTGAATTGGCAACGTTGGGAATTTAATTGAGATTTGAATCCGATTCTTCAAATTCCAAAAGAATGGGCAGTATAGCAAACACAAGACACTGTAGGTAAGCACCAGTGTTGTCAAATTTGCAATTTGATTCATTTAAAAACACCCATATAGTCAACTGCTATTTAGTTTCCAGCTCATACGAAAAGATTCATGATTATTCATCTGTTGCAATAATATACACTCTTTTGAAAGTACCGCTGTTGTATTTTTGTAGTGTAATAGGTCATCTTGTATTGTTAGTTTCTGAACGACATCAATA
>JAHBCN010023970.1:0-12288 GCA_019359885.1 Listronotus oregonensis | reverse complement strand
TGAATATTTTTTTTTCTAATTAAATTGATATATATTATTATTTATTCTTACCTAACGTTACGTCCATAAGAAACACCTAATTTAAATAAAAAAATACTTACCAAAAGAAAAAAATCCGGGGTATGTTCCCCTTGGTTGCGAAAAAAATACAACCCCAGTCTTTTTTGATATTAAGTAAAAAAATAAAAAAAAAAGTAAAAAAAAAAATAATCCAAAATAAAAATTTTTTAAAATCAAAAACTCCGCAACCACAAAATATAATCACACAAGGAAAAAAACCCAAAACTAATAGGCGGGGCACAAACCACAAAAAAAACGGCGATTGATGAGACGACGCCCCAACGGTTTGGATGGTACAGCGGGATATCAACGCGCCGCGTGCCCGAGCTTAAAAAAAAGGTTTCCCGGGGCCCCCAAAAAAAGATAATGTTTGCCAACTGCACTTTGTTTACGTGTGTGGGGGCAACACTTTAAAATTATTTCAGGAATTTTGTTATTGCGCGAATCGGCAAGGCCAAGCTGACAGTTATTTTTATAGGGTGACATTTTTTGATCGAATGGGCCATAGCATTGGGTTCCCCAACACTTTAAAAAACTTCCTTGGTAAGAACGCAGACAGCTCCCGAAAACTTCCTCTTACACTCCACTTGTCTATGGGCCTCCAGTCGCACCTATACAAAATTTTTTTAGATCACCTGGATATGGAAAGCCCCAAAAAAATGATCTTTTTTTTGAAAATTTTTTTTTTTAAGTTATAAATAATACCCTATTAAAATTTCAAGTTGCCTCAAATACATTTTTTATATTTTTGCACGCGCCTGGCAATGTTAAAACCTCGACAAAATCGTCTGGCTTATTTTTTTTTTAATTCTTAAAACATTTAACTACAACATATAAAAATTGCATATTGCCTTAAATACATTTTTGCCAAAAATAAATAAATATTTTTAAAAATTTAGGGGTTGATTTAGCCCCGCTACTCACCAGCCAGGTCTGCAGTTCCGTGTTGGGGTTTAATAGGAAAATATGACAAATTTTCAACTTGCCTCAAATACCTACCCAAAAATTGCTGCCAGCTCTCGGGCTATTAAGAAAATGGCAGCCACACACATTAAAGAAATCCGCAAAGGAAACGCCCCCGGCTTGGCCTGCGCAGAACGCAGAATAAAGGCGTTTTCACAGACTACAGTAAAAAGCACAACGCGGCGTTGCGGTGATTGGCCGCTGGGCGGGTCCTAATTCAACTTTTGGCGGGCTTTATGTTGGTAAAAATTAAGATATTTTGAATTGTAGAATAAAGATATTTTTTTTATATTGTAATTTAATTCTACTGAATGTTTAAAAATAAAAAAAAATTAATATATATATGTCTATTTTTTTTCATTTAAAAGTGTAATGTACCATAATTGGAATTGAAATTAATAGAGAAGTAAAATATAATTTAATAATTTAGGCCTAAAATGTTATGCGTAGACTTGTAGAGAATCCGAATAAAAATGTAGGTATACCTATATCCAGAATTCTAATTGTGATAATGTGTATTTAATTATTATTTATATTGAATTATTATTTGTATTTAATTATTATATATTTATATTATTTTTATTGCATGAAAAATGTTGGGATGAAATAAAAAATGTTTGACTTAGATTTTAATGTCATTATTGACAGAACCAATTTTTTTATGATAATTATAGGTATGTCAAAAGAAAAAATAATTTTTAAAAGGCAGACGTTTTCCATTCCATCACCAAACATCATACCTATTTATAAATGTTTATTTTTAAAATTGGTGAATATATTCACTAAATACTGAATAAAATTTGACACTCATTGTGACGGGGGGGAATGGCATCAGTCGTAAACCCAAATAAAACACCAGATACTGAGGTTTAAAAATACTTGGCTTTATTAAAAATTCGGGAAATCAAAGGAGGGGGCGTCCATTTGTGCAATGGCGGAGGTAAAAACCCCTCTAAACTCGCCTAGGACCCAGTACATCCCGTTCTCAAAATTTAAAACATATCTTGGTTAATATTATAGGCAGTATTCAAAAGATTAACTTATATATTATATATAAATATTGTCACAAATAATTCTACCATGGATATATTTAACAAAAATAAACTTATAATAATCTTAAATATGTTAATGTCCCATATTTAGTTCATTTTTTATTTAATTTATAAATTATTTTAAACAATTTTCAAATTTTTACAAATAAACTAATCCTAATAAAGCTAAAATAAAAATTCAATACAGATATAACAGCAAGATACAAATAATAAAATAGGTATATTGTGGGATTATATAGGATTATAAACATAGATAGTTTTATATTTTCACTGTTTCTCCATTTTTCGCTTCTGTGTAGTTTTATTTATCTTCTCTTCACGCACAGTTCCTTGGATGTCCTTCATAAACTCAGTAAAATTCTCGTCATCTAGTCCTTCTACAAAGTTTTGTAAGTTTTCCCATTGAAGGCTTCGTTTGCTTTGTGCCTGAACCCCATCCTTTGCATGATTTGTCTCTTCTACCTTCTCTCTGATAAGCTCATTAATTTCCTGTTCATGCTGTGTTTTGATATTTGAAATTTCTTTCAAAGACTTGGCAGCTTTATCTAAAACAGAGTTAGTACCCATTCGCTCCTCATACAATCTTACCAAGTGCACATGCTTACACAAGGTATTCCTCACCACATATTCGGCACACTCACACTCACGATGAATGCAAATTTTGCATACTCTGCAATACAGTGTCTTACATTCATTTTCACATACTTGCTTTGCATTTACATTATATAATTTGTTTGGATCTCTGAATGATGTAACCTTAAATTGTCCGTATACTTGAGAATCCGCCTTCACATCCACTTGGTTCTTAAATAATACTGCCTTTTTGTGGGCTTTTGTTATAATTCGGTCTTGATAGTTATTTGCATTTGACATTGCTATCATATCATACTGATCTCGTTTCTTCTGAATGTTATATTTTCGTGACAAATTTGTAATGTCTTGACTTGTTAAGACAGCTAATCTTTCCAGTTTTGGTGCTTCCAACTTTCGTGAATCCTCCAAAATTCTGTTTTCACTCCAGACTGCAGCTTTTCTTTCACCATTTTTTTCTCTGACTTCAAGAGATGTTTGCTTCTTAATTCTTGTTCATGTCCAGCGTGTGTTTTCCAATAACTTACTGAAACTTGCCCATCAATGTATAATTTTCAAATCAGCCTGGAGGGACACACTCCTTTAATTTTAATTGTCCCACCAGATTTCTCCGTCCTTGTTTTATAGTTGGGCTTGTATCCTGAAGATATATTTATATATAATAGATGAGTATATAAAGGGTGTTAATATACACCAGTATATATTTTAAAATAGCTATTGAAGAGGGTATTTACTTTCATAGGTAGGTACCTAAAAACCGGCCTAACAAATATTGCACTTACCTTTGTGGTTACTTCTGTTACAATCATAATACAGTATCTTAAATTCCTTTTTCTGAATTGATCTGTGCATTGCAAAATTTGTCTCAATTTTTTCTGCATCTTTCCATGTATCGTATTCTTGTTTGCTAGAAAATTCAAGTCATTAACTCAATACTGATCTGGTGATTTCCTGCAAGATGTTTTCGTAATCCCTCATGACTTTTACAATCAGTTTCTTCCTCACATAATGGACAAATAATATAACTTATTTTGGGATTCAACACCTCTATTTTATGGAATCTTGTGATATGACGATTCCTTAATCCCACATTTTTAAATCTTTTGCTGCAGATATGACACTCTTCTGATGAATTTTTTTCAGACGACTTTGTTGAAGAGGATGCAACACATAAGGATGAATCCATGATTCCTTACTAAAACAACGTCTTTTCAAAAGTTTCAAACAGCAAAACAAAAATATGTTTGTTCGTTTGTTGGTCTAAGGCTCTTTCCTTGTCTAAGGTCTAAGGTTTGTTGTTTGTTGTCAATGTAAAAAGAAAGAAAACATAACATAACATATAACATAACCAAAAAACGTCAAATAACGACTTGGCTGCGCCAATCAGGACTCGATATATCTCGACCAATCACTTCAATGCCGGGTTGTGCCTTTTACTGTCGTCTCGTTTTCACTAGTGACGGAACATTTTCGGAAATATATATTTGGAAATATTTCCGGAAATATAAAAGGAAACTTTGGAAATATATGGAAATATTGGAAATAATAAAAATATAGAATTAAAATCTACAAAACTCAAAAAAATAAACACTAATGAAAGTTTATTATAGGTAATGGTCAAGTTTGGCCGGATATACGAGTTTAATTTGCAAAGTATTCAAAACCAGGCAAAAAATATCTGGCTTAAAATCAAAGTACGAATGGTATTTGGTAAGAAAATTGCGCAAATAAAACAAAATTAAAAGCAAAATACTAATTTATCAACAATATAAAATACAAACGCTACTGAGGTAACCATGGACGACACGATTGATAGAACCGTAAACTTACAGATTTTTTTAGCAAGTAACTTTTCCCCTTTTATCTGATAGCAAATTTGGTTTTTGACATTTAAAATGGGATTATTTATGCATGAGTGAAAATTTCGTCAAAAGTTTAAACGCAAAATACGTTAACATAAAAAAAATAAGTATTAAAAAAACAATAAAGAAAACTGTAAAATTGAAATTTCTAAAAAAGTACTTACACATGATCATGAGACAAAAGTTGTGCAACATGATCAAGAGGCATATCTTTATCGATATCATCCACATCTTGAATATTGTATTTAGCATCAATGTCGTCTTCTGGGGGTGCAATTAAACTTCTTCTAAAGCAAGCAATAGCCAACAAGCAATAATTTTATTATTCGTAATCGTAATAATATACGTACTTTTTTGGCAATTATTCTTTTTAGTGTGAAATTTGCACTGCACAAAAGTACAAGAAATATTTAAAAATTATTATTTTTTAATTTTCAAAATTTCCAGTATTTCCGATACATGTTAGAAAATTTCCAATATTTCCATTTCCATGAAAATATTTCCAATGGAAATAATTCGATTTACAACACTATTTCTCACACATAAACGCACTTCCGGCCATGCCTGCGCAGTTTTTCCTCAAAGGATTTTCCTAATGTGTGTGGCTGGTTTAATATAGGTAAAAAATTAAAATATGTCCTAAATGTGATAATTTTTTTTCAAAAAGTGGGAAGGCCTCGCCAAGCATACGTTTCTGACGTCGATTGGAAAAATTATAACAGAACTTACAATTTAACTAGGTTTTAAATCTTATGTCATTTTTTTATTTATTTGTTTTTATTACCATTTACTTTGTTAGACCATTTTGCTCAATTCACAATACTTAAGAAAGCCCCGATTTATTAAGTATTATTATTAAAATAAGAATGTTTAACCATTACCTAGCAACGATTGTTTAGTATTAAAAAGGTTATTAATTTTTTTTTAAATTTTATTTCAATTCGTCAATATGAGGCAAGCAGACGAGTCTTAAAAAAAATTCTTTTGCACGCTTGCTCGCACGGCTGAACGGCAAGGCTGCCTCAAGTAGTTATATGCTCGAATATTAACACTTTTAAGAATATACCTACTAGAGCAAGAGCGAAAACGTCCATAATCGCTTTCTATCGCACACCGCGTATTGATTGGTCGGCAGAGAGGGGTTTATGGCAGCAGTTTTTTTTAAACTGTAAAAACACCTTAATTTCGTTTTAGATATAAAAAAAATAAAAACCTCCAATTAACATTAACAACAACATTTTTGTTCTTTCACATCTTATAAATTTAAATCTAATAATGGCAATGTAACAAACATATTTTATTTAACAAAAAATAGTAATCCTTTAAGTAATTTTACTGTTTGGCATTACTTTGGTTTACTTTTTTAAATAAAAAACTATTACCTTTAAAACTTAAGCCCATTTTACGTTTCTTCTGACTATTTCATCCAAGCAACTTGGGGTAGGATTAATGTGTCAATGTTGATAAATGTGAATCTAGATAAATCGCTTTACTTAAGACTGTAATTACAACTGATTTAAAAATATGTTAAAATCACCAGCTATACCTATGGACGCCTAATTCTATATTGTGGTTTTATTTTTAAAATAATAAATATACCACATCACAACACATCAATTATTATTATTCTTAGTATTTAAACATAAAAAAACCAACAGGTGCTATTCCTTACAGTTAAACACCGTCGCCATCGATTAGATGACAGACATAAACTAAGCGGATAAATAAAATAAGATTGTTTTTAGTAACGATTTCTGGTTCTATGTACATGCACTCACATATAAATTGATATAAAGTATGTCCGGTAATCCAGGTAAATGACCAATATTTTTATTCTAGATTCTAACAACTCTCCCCTTTTATTAAGGTCTATGTGTGTACACAATATTGGTAGGGTTACATTTTTTTCTACAAGCGTATACATATTTGTATTCATATTTTAATTAAATTATATATAAGGGGTGCAAAATTAGACGACATTTCTTTCCCAAAATTCGTTACACCCTGTGGGAAGCATCAGCTACAGCGGCTGTTGGCCGCTCGGCTGAAATTACATCGTAACCTTATCTTTTTTTGAAAATGTTATTATTTTTTTTCACGGCATTATTTCTGCCATTATTAGAGATATCCTGTTTTAAAACGAACACCGGGGAAGAAACTTTGTGGCATTATTGCAGCTCGTATATGATTTAATTCAATTCCGGATAAAAATTTCTGACACAACATCGTAACTAAAGAATAATCTACAGGGTGGGCATATAAGTGAGGTAAGCGGCTGTATCTCAGGTTCTGTACATCTGACAACAATATATATTTTTTTTATTATTATAAAAGTGGCCATGAGAAAATTCTGGAAATTATTTTCAAGTTCCGTATTTCACCGCTAGAGGGCGTAACTAAAAACTAAATAAGGAAAACGTATTTTTCCGAAAACCTATATATTAGACTATATTTTTGATAATACTGTTAGAAAGCCTAGAAAATTCTCTATTATTTTGGATTAAGGCTCATTGGAGTACGATCGATAGTAGGGGTGGGGGAAGCTCTTAAAAGTGTAATCATTAAAATCGGTGTAAATTTTAAACCACTTATTTGATTTCAGCAAATTAAAATTTGTTGGCAAGATAAATAAGGCTGTTTTAAATATCCGTTCTCCTTGTCGCTCTACAGTTCCCAATAAAATAATTAGAGGGCGCAATTCGTAATAATTCCAGCTTTTTTTTTTTTATTTTACTGCAAAAATTTAAATCAAACGGTATATTGTTGACATCATATTTAAAAAGTAGATAAAATTTGCAAAAATATTGTGAAAACCCGACGATAATATCTTTGCTCGTTTTAAACTTATAGCGGATTAAAGTTTTTTTACGCGCAGAGTCAAAACTTATGTACCGCCATCTAGCCTTCGGCCCTAGAATGTCTAATTAACATTATTATAGTTAATTTCCCAAGCTGTTAATAAGATACATCCTGTTGTCACAATTAATAAATTAATATTTAAACTAATAGATCACAGCATCAAAGGATGATTATGTGATTTTCTTAGGATAATTATTTATTAACGAATTTCTCTTTATATTTAAATGATGGTCCTGAAAAGGACCGATTTTAAACCCAAACATATTAGGTTCCTAATGCCTCGATAGATGTGCAAACTGCTTTCCATCACATTTCAAACAAGCTTCCAATCTTCTTTGGGTGGATAAAACTGCTGTTTCGATTTCAGCAGCTGATAATTGATTAATGGCATCACGGATTCTGTTTTCCATATCATGTCTAGTTGTGGGTGGAGTTTGGTACACAATATCTTTTGAACGACCCCATAAGTAAAAGTCGAGGCATATTAAATCGGGTGACCTGGCCGGCCAAGGAAATAGACTTCCCCTTCCGATCCAGCGCCCTTGAAAATAATTATTAATATGATCCCGCACGAAACGGGAAAAATGTGCTGGACACCCGTCCAATTGGAAATACATGGTCCGTCTCACTTCCAATGTCAAATCTTTCATTAAAATGGGAGAAGCATTTATTAAAAAATCCAAAAAATATTACCGGGTAATGTGCCATCAAAAAAAAAGGACCAATAATTTTCGTTCCGATAATGCCACACCACACGTTTACACTCCAGCGGCCTTGGTGCTGGACTTCTCGCATCCAGTGGGGATTTTCAGTGGACCAATAATGCATATTATGCCTGTTAACTCTACCATCGCTACTAAAAGTAGCTTCATCGGTATACAGAATCTGTGACAAAAATGCCTGTTTTCGCGAATCATTGCTAGCATCCATTGACAAAAATCAATTCTGCGCTCAAAATCATGTTCGTTTAAGGCTTGGTGTAGGATTATATGGTAGGGGTGTAGCCTTAAAATAAAAGGAAATGCCTATTATATTCAAGGAGTAAATTATATTAAAAATGTTTATTAAAAAGGTGCGCTAATGCAATTACTTACTTGTGGTCTTTTAGTATATTTCGAACAGTAGTTCGAGTTATTCCCAAATCCAAAGATAACGCCCGAGTTTCAATATGCTTATTAAATTCTACGTAGGCCAACACATTAATGTTTTCTTCCGTTCTTCCAGTAGTGCGACGCCTTCTAAATCTGGGCCGACTAAAACTCCCAGTATCGCGTAGTCGCTATACCAAGCGTGGAAATACTCTTCTGCCATAATGACGGCGATCTGGATACCGAATGGCATACTGTCTTTTAGCTATTGCTGGATTTTGAAAGCACTCGAAGAAAACCGCAATCATATCAACAGCTTCATCATTTGTAAGAGGCATTTTACAAAAAAATCGCGCAAAAAATATTTAGATACCAAATTGACAAGAATTAAAAGCATCTAATAAATACTTGACGTTTCAAAAAATATCATTTGAAAATTTCTTTTGTTTTTGCCGTTTACGGTAATTACACATTCTAGGGCCAAACGCTATTTGGCGATACATTTTTGACTCTGCGCGTAAAAAAAAACTTTAATTCGCTATAAGTTTAAAACGAGCAAAGATATCATCGTCGGGTTTTCACAATATTTTTGCAAATGTTATCTTTTTTTTTAAATATGATGTCAACAATATACCGTTTGATTTAAATTTTTGCAGTAAAATAAAAAAAAACTGGAATTATTACGAATTGCGCCCTCTAGCTCTTTTATTGGGAACTGTAGAGCGATAAGGAGAACGGATATTTAAAACAGCTTTATTTATCTTGCAAACAAATTTTAATTTGCTGAAATCGAATGAGTGTTTTAAAATTTACACCGATTTTAATGATTACACTTTCAAGAGCTTCCCCCACTCCTACGATCGGTCGTACGCCAATGAGCCTTTATCCAAAATATTAGATAATTTTCTTGGTTTTTTAACAGTATTACTGGAAAAAAATACGTTTTCCTTATTTTATTTTTAGTTAGCGGTGAAATACAGAACTTGAAAATAATTCCCAGAATTTTCTCATGGCCACTTTTATAATAATAATAAAAAAATCCATTGTTATAAGATGTACAGGTCCAGAGATACAGCCGCTTACCTCGCTTATATGCCTACCCTGTACAATTTAACAAAAAGATCGTCCAAATCAAAAGAAGCGGTTGACGAGGAAGCCAACTTTGAAACTGGGGCCAGCTTGTGGTGGTGTGTGGTGTGTAGTGAGTATAGATTTAACTGTTAAAATTGTATTTATGTATTGAACATTTTCGTAATAATTTGGTTTAGTATTTTCTGCTTTAATAAATTAGCATAAAATTAACACCCTGAGACAAGTGTACTAGAAGTAATTGACACGAATTAGGTACCAACCTGGTTTAGGCTGAAATTACAACTAATTTAGGAAGAGGTCAAAATCACCTACTCATTTATCTGATCAAGGATTAATAGTAGGCTAAATTGTTAATTGGCAATGATGGATTGACCGACTATTGGATTTATAATTGGAAAATGACAAAATTTAGATAGAGACCAAATCTCCTATTAATTCATTAAACCACGGGCCAACGCACTTAACAAGATTTTTTTAAGTGTAACCCTAAATAAGGTTATAGATAACATTCATAATAACAGTAAATTTTAGTAATAATTTTTGCGAAAATAATACTACCTTTATAAATTCCTTATTTAACTGGGGCTTACAATCACGTTTATTGTTTATTTTAAATACATTACTTTCTTACAATAATACATGGACATTTTATCGTAACAATTTGTTTTAATTTGTACTTATAATAATCTTTATTTTTTATCTTGTTTAATCTTGAGATTTTACGGTGTGCGGCCGTTACCAAAATCTAAAAGAAATTTTTAGTAAAATTAGTGGGTGCCACAAATTTAAGTTGACAACACATTTCAATTTGGAGCAGAGCCGGTGCCTTATGTTTTCGTGCATTTGAATCTCTATGCTTTTATTTCATATAAGATATTTGCTACAGTCAAAAATGTAACTTCTTTGTAAAAGCACTTTTCGAAAGACAAACATTAAGTAAATGTCAAATTATGCTTATGGTAAAAAGATACGATACTTCTCGCAAAACTTGTGTGTGTTACCTGTATGACATCACACTATTGTATTGTACTTTAATACAAATTATAAATTTATAAAATACTGTATGACTCTAAAATACAAAAAAGCAACCAAACTTATTTTAGTGTTTTACTTTTTTTGCATACGGGAGCGCTGATCACAAATCTGAAGTTAGTTTTTTCGACAGCATTTTATTTTCGAGATATCGATCATTAAATATGATAATTAAATTTGCATTATTTCCACTATCTTCCCCTTTTTTATCACAAAAGTACAGCACTTCCAAAAATATGGACCATTTAAATAAAAGGCTGTGAAGTGGCGCCATCTATTCTTTCCATATTAAAACATATAATAATAAATTAAATATAAATTAAAATATTTTCGCCCAAGTCGGATCACATTCACAATGCGATGGTTAGTTGTGGTTAGTGTCAAATGTTAGTATAGCATCAGTTATTCTTAAACTTCTTTGAAACGTATTTAGAAGGTATACGTGTAAGATAACATCAATTAAATTATATTACTTTAAAAAATACAAATAATTAATTACAAAATATACTTTAAAAATTAAACTGACATAATAACAGTCTGTTAATGAATAATTAGAAATTGCTAAAACTAGGTGCTTAAATACTAAATTAATGCTAAATCAGTACCTTCGTTCCTGAGAATTGTAAAATGAGCATACTGATTACGTTGCATTCTTAGTTGTGTTAAAATATGAAGAATCGACATCGTGTGACCGGGGGTAGATGGCTAAACGTCCTGTGAGTCGGATATAAAAACCTTTTTTTTTAATAAAAAGTTGGTGCTGCTGGGGCAACTTGTAATTTTAAATGAATTCGAGTTCTATTTGTTTTTCTTTTAATGATCTTCTTTAGGCATCAGGTTCCTTAGCCTTTGGTGGATTGTATCCCTTAATTGGGGCACTGGAGAAGGTGGTAGATTGTCATAATTAGTGATGGGCGTTCAAATTCTGCGGTAATTTATTTTTCGACACTTGCAGAAAACGTACAGGACATTTAAAGCAGCAATGAGAGTAATGGTAAATATGGTGACCCAATGTACAGTTGTATTTAAAAAAAAGGCGTAAAAGTATTAATAGGAGAGGTAACCTACCTTATTTTTACGTAAAACCGGCTTCTGGGGCTATTTTTATCGGTTATTAAAAAGGCTTATCAAATTTTGACCTTAGCAGTAAAAACCAAAAATGCTGCGTCAGCTATCTGCAATTGAAAATACTTAAATAGTGTGCAAAGTCTAAGAGGGATAGTCAATTCTTGCAATAGCAGAGTGATACTATGGAAATAAGGAATCTATCTTGCAAATTAAACAACGTTTCGATCAAGAAAATTAGGGAACCAGAAAAATTGGTTCCGGTCGTTCCAAATTTTTCACCCCTGGACAAAATGTTGCTTTGTTGGGATACTTGGGAGATAATGCTGTAAGTAGGATACGATTTTTTGGATTACGACGAACTAAAAAGCCATCCAGCTGCAAAAAATGTTACTCACCGAAGAACAGGGACAATTCCGGATATTTTTTGCTTTAAACTACGTATATCACGTTTCTTAATTTTTGGAACTGGTTAGTTTTTGCTGACAAAAGGACATTTTAGTCGACTTATATAGTGACTATTTATATGTATCGTCCAATCAACACCAAGTTTAAAGAACGATATACCAGCTTCTTGCTATTTAGATTCAGACGTTCCCCTGTAAATGTGTAGGGCTGGATGTA